>VZTO01024732.1:0-11552 GCA_013400615.1 Syrrhaptes paradoxus
ATGAACATCTCTGAAGCAATCCAGAAATTGATGTGGCACTGTCACTAAGTACTAGAGGCAAAAAGCATAGAAGAGACTCTTTGTTCACTCTCTTTCCTGAGGTGCTGTTTGTCTTCTGCAGTCTAATCCTTCTCATAAGCTTTATGAAGAAAAGGGGTCTAAATTTGAATAAATAGTCTGAAAAACAATGTTTCTTTTGTTTGGTGAAATATTTGACCAAAAACCCCACCACAGCACACAACAAAGAAACCCAGGTCTCAGCAGTGGTAGCTGTCTTAAATATAAGGAATGTGACTGATGTTAAATTATTAAGTCAGAAGGAATGATGAGACCACTCACATACAGAATTAGATTTAGAATACTAGTGAGCCATCATGTAAGAATAGCTTTTGATAACTAACTACCCCTATGTGAAAGGCTCCTTCTCCAGCTTCAGTTCTGTTTTGTCTTCTCTCCTTTCATGCATCCTTTCCTAGTTTAGAAAGCAACTTTCATAGGCAACAGGAAATATTCCAGTGAGTTTCATGTATCTAATGAATGCTGATAAGTTATTTTTCTGCCCTACTGGATACCTGGAACTAAGCATCAAACTGAGAGCAAAATAACAGACAGAAGTTCATTATATTCAAAGATATTAGCATTGAAATTCTACTCTGCAGTTACAGAGAACTGTGCTGTAACAGTTATTTAAAATTTATATTATTTCCATTGCAGATATAAACTTTTCCTTTGAGAATTTATAAAAAGACAGAAAAGGCAGAAAAATTTCCAGAGCCATGGGTCAATAAACCAAACTCTGCTGAAGTTAATTCAAAACTCTCATTGTTTTACTTCAGCGAGAGAACTTTTTTGAGCAATCGACACAGCAATACACACCTTCAGTACTTCTGCTGAGGAGCAGAGATAGCCGTTAGCTTTCTGCCTTCCACTACCTTTGGCTAAAATAATTCATTTCTCCTTGCTAGCTGCAAACAACTGTGGAAGGGAATTCTGCTGCTGATAACTGAGCAATCCACTATCCTGCTGGCAGCCTTCCTGCAGATTGCCAGCATCACCACAAGGGGAATCAAAATCCGTGTGTTTAAGATATCACTGGGATATTTTTGTTCAGGGAAAGCACATATATGTCTGCGTACATTCAATTTTAATGTGGAAGAGAACTTAAAAGGAAGGATATCTAAGAGTTTACCACTTCACGTATCCTTTCCCACAATTTAATTTAATGGAACAATAGAATACAATTTGTTAGCTGCCTTTCAAACTAAAACTAAATGCTTGATTTAACAAAAGTTATATGAAAATTTCAGCTAATGTGTTACAGACTAGCAAACAATCTGTACCTATTTCTGAATACAGGATTTAAACAGCTGTTAAATCAAATCTCCCTATTATTCAATCAGGTTGTCAAGCATGCATATAAAGAGAAAAAAACCCAAGTGTGATCATGGCCATTAAATGCAATAGAATGATGAGATTTTATTGACAGAGTATACAACTCTGAGGAGATGATGTACATTTACATTTATGTATACTTCTATTTGTGCAATGTATTTTAACATAAATATTGATTCAAAAGCAAGATTAGTGAGGCTTTACTCTCATAAAAAATTAATCTATCTGTAGCGAAAATTCGTAACAAGCAAGCCACTTCTATAGGTGATGCAAGTCATAGCAGCACAACTGAAATCAGTGGAGCTATAATGATCGCACAAGAAGGTGACCCAGACCAAAGCCCTTAAGATAACTGTTGAAGAAAGACTAATAAAGCCTGCTTTCTTTTCCTTTTCCTCTCAGAAATTCACAGATCAACTGTCAGTATCATAAAGTGTAAAAGCCCTGTTGCCAAAGTACCAGAAGACAATATCAGCAAGACAAGATCCCATCAACGTCAATACAATCTTGATAAAAGACTCCAAACACAATTAAAATAATAGTATAAAACTATTAAGTCATTAAAGTCAGAAGTAGAACACTCAGGTGCTGATGTGCAAAATAGAGTTCGATCTGTGCACTTGTCTGTGAAAGCTTGCAAAATACAAATTTTTGCTTGATGGCTGAGAGATTAAAGCAGAAATGCATCCTCTGGGATTCTGTTTAAAAGATTTATATTGAAAATTAGGCAATAGAATCAGTCAACATATACATGTACTTTATACCATTAGTGTTTACAAAAATCACACTTAAATGCTTTTCTTCCATGTAAAAACAAGGGCGGGGGGGTAGAGAGAGAGAGAGAACTGTGTCATTGTTCGGGTACTTTTACAATCTGTGTGATTCTTATAAAATGTTAAGATAATTATTTATGTCTGCTTTACTAGGAAATAAAGAAGCACTCCTTCACCCTGATGTTTAATAGGTGAAAACTGGCAAAAGCCATCACGAGCAACAGAGTAAAGAGAGGTGATATGAGGCATAGTTCTGGCCCCAACTGTCTTAGGAGGGAAGTTATTAAAACCTGTAGCCCAGGGGTATTGACAAACATGCTGCAGCACATCCAGTGTCAAGGTTTTCGGGCTTCACTCGCCAGCAGTGTATTGCCACCCCTGTATTGAGTCCGCTGTAAGGCCAAATTGGCACACTGGGATTTCTCTGCACTCCTCTCTGTAAAGATGGGTTATTTGATTTCCCTTTCATCTTTCCCTTAATCTCCGTTTTCTTAATCTTGGTCATTTGGCTGAACGCACAAGCACATTCACATATTCAGCCCTGTCCTTTCCCCTTCAGCACTGCCAGACTCTAGATGAAGCATGTTCAAGTGCCATAGCTGTTTGCTAAGCAACACCTGTCAATACCAGAGCCCAGACTGGAAAAAATGTTTTTTCTATGATGAAGCTATACACAAGGAAGAAAAAAAATACGTTAAAGACATGTTAGAAACTACATGTTGTACAGTACTCTTACATCAATTTGATATTTTAATATCTCTTAGGGGTTTATCCTGTTAACACAATATCTGAACACTTTCACAAAACAACCCAAAACCCAGCACTACAGGAAAATTCACAGAGCTGCTGACATTTTCTCCTTCTCTGAGGGAATAAGCTCTTACCAGCATAGACTAGAAGAGAATATTCCCATGAAAAGAACCCCTTGAGGCACTACAATTTTGAAAAAGAAATATTTATATTACAGCAGAAAATGCTGCTTTCTCAATGTTTTGGAATAGCACACAAATTAAGAGTTGCTGCTCTCTTAAAAACTAAACACGAGAGAAGAATGAACTGGACATCAAGAAGAGTGAATTATGCAGCATCCTTTAAGTCCACTATGCCACTTTCTATTCAAGTCAAAATAATAATAGATTTTCTTTTTTGTGGAAAGCAAAATTGAAAACAGAAGACAGAGGTGTGTCTGTTGCAGCTCTGCAGGCAGAGTTGCGTAGAGCCATCCCTGAGTGCCTCCATTATCCACTACAGGGAATGTGAAGCTAAACACAGGCTGCAGCATAGCCCAAATTTGAGGCAAGAAATTTCTTGCCCATTTGTGTCCATCTTTTATGTTCCACAACTGAGGTGATTCAATGTATAAAAAGTTCAAGCAAATTATAGACAAAGAAATATATAATAAACCCTTCTTGCCTGGAGAAGCTGTGGATGCCCCATCCTTGGAGGTGTTCAAGGCCAGGCTGGATGAGGCTTTGGAAAACCTGTTCTAATGGGAGGTGTCCCTGCCCATGGCAGGGGGGTTGGAACTAGGTGATCTTTAAGGTCCCTTCCAGCTCAAACCATTCTATGATTCTATAACAGAAACAAAGGTAGAAAAGATAACAAGTGGGCTCATTTGTTAGTTATATAACTTATCATTGCACTGTTTGTAAATTATTAGTTTTATTAATTTTAGTTATTATTAAGAATCATTAGTAAGTACTTTGTGTGAACCCAATTAAAACTGTGGATTGTTCAGAAGTTTACCATGATACTTATTGACTGTTTCTGATGTGATAAGTCAGATGGTGTATTTTCTGTTCCTCAGTTAGATTTTGATGTGATGAATGGCACAGAAAGGCAATGCATACTTCCTATCACAAAAAAACCTTGCTTACCACTGTATACCAAAATATCACTGTAAGGCCTGCAATTCCCCAATAGCAATTCTATTTAAATATTTGAAGATACCTGAATGGTTGACAATATGAACAGCAAGTCATGAACAGAGCAAGCAGCTACAAAATTAAAAAAAAAATAAATTGCAAAATCTTGTTTTTACTTTCTAAAGAGTAGAAAATGAACAGCTATTTCTACTGTCTCCTTCAGTTTCTTTTTTTTTTAAGTTTTTGCTAGTATTGTTGCTGTTGCAATTATGATTTCTGTTAGGCTCCAACTATAGCTGACGTTGGAGCAGATANCCCCATCCTTGGAGGTGTTCAAGGCCAGGCTGGATGAGGCTTTGGAAAACCTGTTCTAATGGGAGGTGTCCCTGCCCATGGCAGGGGGGTTGGAACTAGGTGATCTTTAAGGTCCCTTCCAGCTCAAACCATTCTATGATTCTATAACAGAAACAAAGGTAGAAAAGATAACAAGTGGGCTCATTTGTTAGTTATATAACTTATCATTGCACTGTTTGTAAATTATTAGTTTTATTAATTTTAGTTATTATTAAGAATCATTAGTAAGTACTTTGTGTGAACCCAATTAAAACTGTGGATTGTTCAGAAGTTTACCATGATACTTATTGACTGTTTCTGATGTGATAAGTCAGATGGTGTATTTTCTGTTCCTCAGTTAGATTTTGATGTGATGAATGGCACAGAAAGGCAATGCATACTTCCTATCACAAAAAAACCTTGCTTACCACTGTATACCAAAATATCACTGTAAGGCCTTCAATTCCCCAATAGCAATTCTATTTAAATATTTGAAGATATCTGAATGGTTGACAATATGAACAGCAAGTCATGAACAGAGCAAGCAGCTACAAAATTAAAAAAATAAATAAATTGCAAAATCTTGGTTTTACTTTCTAAAGAGTAGAAAATGAACAGCTATTTCTACTGTCTCCTTCAGTTTCTTTTTTTTTTAAGTTTTTGCTAGTATTGTTGCTGTTGCAATTATGATTTCTGTTAGGCTCCAACTATAGCTGACGTTGGAGCAGATAAGCAGGTAAATGATGGACTAAATTGCATCAATGAGGTTTTAGATGCTGTAGACACCTATTGCCTTCAAACAGCAATAGAGAATGCACAACATTACAACGTTTCTTTGAGTAGGTTGGGAATTTTTCAATGCAGAAGAATCAACAGGAATCTTAATCAGAATCTCAGCCAGTTCATCTTAGATATTTTGTCTCCAAACCACATGTGGCCAAATGGAAAAATTTTTGTTTATGACCCTATAGCACCTCCTGGAGAAACACATACCTAGAAAATCAATATTTTTTTAATAAACTTTTTTTGTCCTCACAAAAACAAAAAACATGAGCAGACATCAAAAGAGATCTGTGTGTCATTTAGATATCCATGTTGTCTGTTTCAATATGCCACACTTAGTATTTTATTGCCTGTCACTTTTCCTAGTCCTACGTAGTTGTCTTTCAAAAAGCATATAAATCACTGAAGAACTTCTCCGTAACTTTAGCTTACTTAGGAGACCTATCGTCAATCATAATTAATGAGTCACTATAAGCAGTACAGTGCCTGCTGACTGGTCTTTTCATTGCCATAGGCACAGACTAAGTCTGGATATTGAACTCCAAGAGAGAAATTTAAGAAAAGCAGAATGCAATGAAGGAAAGGAAAGAACAGGGGAAAAAAAAACCTGTTAACTTGAGTTGTGTCAAAACAGTCAGTACTAACTAACATTAGGAAATATTACTCTGATTTTAGCCCTTTGAGACTATACAATGTAAATATATAACTTTTTTCAGCCTTATAAATCTCAAGAATATACATGAATTAATTTAGCCATCTGACACGAGTGATTATGACCTATAGAATATAAAAGGATAATTTGCCAATGTTGTAATGAATAACAGTGCAGACCTGCTGTTATTTCTTTTTAACCTGGATTTGACTACTGACTTGCATTTGTATAAGTTATGTAAAGGTTCCTATAACTTAGTATGTGAAAAAGTCTAGAGTGTAAAGATAAAGTAGATTTTCCATGATAAGCCTAGTTTTCCAGAAAGGGAACTACTACATCACAGAGGTGACAAGTCAAGTACCAAAAGTAGCAAATGCGAACACATTTCACATAATACATAAACTAACACTCTTTAACTCTTTATTTGCAGCACACTGTGGTACTGAAATGAACTGAACAATGAAGGAAGATAAATCTGGTTAAAAAAAAGGTGGTAAAATGTTTTATTTTTTTTTCTTTGAAGCATCATGTGATTGTATTCCAAAAACTATAATCAACCCCACACTACAACTAAAATTGGGCAGAAGAGATTTTTTGCCTTTGAAAAAATCTAATAGTCAAGATGAGATTGGTTTTTGTTTTTTTTTTTTTTGGGCTGAGTACGTTTCAAGAAAATACTGCAGAGCGTTTGATTCCAGCAACTGGAATTCAGGTTTTCTGCTCTAATCCCTCCTATTGTCTTAAGACTCCTCTTGTAAAACCACTGTAAATAACTGGCAATGGCATTTGCCAAAACCAGTAAAAGTTTCTAGGTCTGACCTCCCTGGGTGCAAGGCCCATTCTCCATCTAGATGGTATCCCCAGAACCCAATGTGGGTTGTGAAGTGCAGAGGCATCAACATGGTTTTGGACAGCACCAGGGAGGCTCAGCCTGGCTCCCCACTTTGTCTATGTTGCCTCTCACATCAGGAAGAGGAAGGGAAAGAGCAGCCCTGGAACAGAGGCACTGAGGGCTGAGTGGAGGGCAGGGGTCGTGCAAGGAGTAGGCAGCAGCGGAGATGTTTCTGTACAAAACTTTGTTTTGACCTCTGATGTTGTGTTATAAACTGAGAATCAAAACTCTTTCTTCAGAAAACAAAGCTAGTAACACACCAGTGAAACTTTAACCTCTATCCTAAACAGTCCCAGAACCAAACCAAAACTTCACTTTTCAAGAGCATAAGACCTAGAACAATTTCTGAGCCTATTTTCAGTTTATAGCTATTCACACTAAAAATAACTCATAAAGGGAATTGTAAAGAACAACCACTTCTCCTGATTTCTTCTCAATCTGCCACACCTTCTTAATTCCTCCATGAAGAAATTCCATTCCAAATGGAAAAAGATTTCAGGTTATGCTGCAAAGCTCCAGACAATCATTAAGAATTCATCATAGAGGTCAGAAAAAACCCACCCTTCTGCATCTTCTGTACATATATTTATCAGTCAGTGGAATATTTTCACAGTCTAATAGTCTTGATATCACACATTAAAAAATCAGCTTTTTTGAACTGAATTTAATCTTTTTCCTAGCTGTCTAGGAAGAACAGTTTTCATCCACAAGCACATATTCACTTAAGGTATACACAATTCATTTTGAAAAAAAAATCAGAACTGGCAGGTTGTACATCCATAAATACACTTAGCCATCAGCATATTTCTTAAACTGTTTGGCTATTGCAACTCAAGCTAGTTCTTCAGGCATCCTATACTGGTATCCTCCAGTCTATCTTCATACTGTGGTGCCACCATTAAATGTCCTTTACTGCCCAGTTTATTGTTCTTTTTCAGCAGAAAAATCATAAGCACAGCAAATGAACAATGAACTGAAAGTACTGCTGGAAAGAACAAATAAAGCCTATTTATGCTATTATACCCTCAAAACTTCATGCTAACCACACATCATTGCAACATCAAAATACACAACAATAACACCATAGCTTTATCTTAGACAAAATACTACACAACACTGTGAAACACTATGTTTGTTAAGGTGATAGCACATAGTATTTTATTTCAAAACACTAAATTATGAAGTGCTTAATGATCTAGTCTCTGGAATCCAAAATACAAAAAAGTTACAGGCTCACATACAAAGAATTTTCTCTCTGCCCTGATCCACCATTATCAAAATCATTGTTAATGTTTCCCTGGGTTTGTTAAGAATTGGGATCAACTCCTTATTTGTCATATTTGCTTGCTCAACCTGAAATTGCTGATTGCTGCTATGTATTATTGCCTTTATGTCTGTAGAACCAATGTTGCTGAGAGCTAGCTTCTTCATGTGTATGTGTCTCTGTATTTGTGAGCTGTATAATTGTTTTTCCTAAATCCCTGTTAATTACATCCGTGCTTTTTTGTTAAAAAAAATAGACTGATAAGATGTGACTGAGACCAACAGCCAATGCAGCTCCACAGCTAAACAGGGACATGATAGTTATTTATAATAATTAATAAACCCAAATTAATACAGATTGAATTTTTTGTCTTAAAGTGACTCTAATGAACCTGGAAGCTAGAAACTAAAAATATGTCTTAATTGTAAATTAAGTACATTGTATATGCAAGTTACTGTTGGGGATTAGGCAGCATTGGTTTCCGAAGTTCAATAGCACTTTTAAAAAAGTGCGTTCAGTCTTAATGAGATTAAAACAAATTTAAGATTAATTTATATTGCCTTTCAGGTTCTGCTCAGCATGCTAGTTTTGTCTTATGCTAAAATACAGCTCCCAAATTATTATTTTAAAAATATAAATAGCTATGGNCAGTCTGGAACCACATTCACAACTAGGGAAGTAATAAAGAGAACAGAAAACAAACCAAAGGTCTGCAGAGCTGCATCCTCAGCTGTAGTAAGCAGCCTCTGCTAAATTACTCCATTCACTGAGTTGGTCTATATTTTGGCACCTTGCCATCTGTTACCAAACCACTGCACTGAACTTCAATAGGACGTAACAGACAATAGGCAACAAAACAAGAAAATAATTTAAGAGTGATTATGAAGAATCTTATATAAGCTCATTCTCTCACTTTTAAAACCAGTTCACCCATCCTTAGCAAGAGGTCTCTAAAACAACACAAAGCAGCCAAAATCTTTACAGGCAATAACCAGCTATGTCTTTGATTGTGCTGTTTACAAATCTGTAACAGCATTTCTTCCATCTGTTCTGCAGTATCCATCTATACACTCAATTTGCAAAATGAAATAAACTGCTTACAAATTTGTTCCAAAGACCTCCTCCAAAGAGGTCTTCCAGCATATTGGCTATTATGGACAATACTCTAAAATTTGGGCAAAAAAATGAAGGGGAGAGTATGTGTAGAAAAAAATGTCTCTTGAGAAGATCTGAGGATTCTCAAGAGACAATTTTAAAGAAATATATATCAATTACAACTTAGCCATTGACTGTCTTGAGTATAATGTACAATTAGATAACAAAGCTATTTTGTTTAAAACATCAATCTAAAAAAACTAGACAGTTCTCAAAAACAGAGTTAAATGGAATTCTGCACATTATCTCTGACAACTCTGTGGTAAAATGATCTAGTTTCTGAAATTAGAGCAAAAAAGTTCCCTGTAACTCTAGGCAGGACACTGTAAAGCAATTGGGAAGCTGATTTCAAGAGGCCATATCATCCTCTGAGGAAGCTCAGAATTATCTCTCTGCTCCATGTGGGTTCATGAGTCTTGTCTTGCTCAACATCCCTCAGGTGTGAGCAAATGTTGAAATGATTGCCACAAATAAAACTTTTCATATATAAAGCCTAGATTATATGTAAATAGTTTACATTACATCATAACAAATTACTTTCACAGAATTAAAACTCTCTCTGATGTAAAAAGGAAAGGAGATAACAATCAAGCTTCTTTAGAAAAAAGCTAACATTGGTACTGAAACAAATGGCATTCAAAATGAATAACATTTAATGTTTGCTCACAGGGTTACTAGTTATGTGTTTCCCTGTTCAATTAGCCAAGGGTTCACAATGGAACCAGATTAAAATTATTTTTATAGTAAGCCTTCTACTAAAACTCTTTTTAATATTGTGTATGTGCTTCTCCATTTGTTTAAAACCAATGCAAAGGAACCACAGATGAGATTTCATTTCTGTTATAATAAATTACTACCTTTGCTACTATTGTTATTATTGCTCAAGTGTGGCACAGTTACATCTAAAATACCAGTAACTCCATTATTCATTACTCCTGTTACTACTAAGCAAGGGTCTAACACTCCAAAGGGCTCAGTAAGTGAGCAAATACTCCAGGCGTTTCAGGAATTAAAGAACATGCCACTTACGAATATAGCTCAGGTTTCTTTCTTCATTTATAAGACACAGTGAGTCAGAAAAGTAGCACCCAAGTATGACTAAAAAGAAATGCTTTCTGACAGCCTGCTCTACAGTGACTAGTGAACACTGAGTCACCAGCACCACCCCAGCACAGCATCATTTCTACTTGATATTTCCCATTCCATAATTAGAACAAATGACATACTCAGGACACAGCAACAGGTTTTCAGTTAACTTTCTACTTACACACCTTTACAGAGTCTTTAATGTTCCTGCCTCAAAAGGTAAAGTACATAATCATGATCTGTGCTGCCTCCATTTTAGAGACAACCCTACTATTATAAATGCAAATGCCACAGACTTGCTAACATTGGAGACTAATTAACTCTGCAGTTGCTGCTTAGTCAAGAGGGTAAAAATCACACTACCTGTTCCAGCAGCTATCCTAGATAATCAAGAGAATTACATAATATTTTGTCTTCACTGCCCTCACCCCAAATTACTTTTTCTTTCTCTTTTAAAATATTTAATTCTTTATTTTTATTTCTGATTTCAGCTTGTTTTGCTTATAACTATTATGCAAGTACTGTTTTTGTAAAAGTGTAAAAAGTGTCTGTGGTACTCCTGGTCATTAATCTGTTGGATAAAAAAATGTTTTTGAAATCCTTTTTGTTCATCCTCCTATTCAATTTCTGAAGTTTTGTCTTTTAAAAGCAAGTTCTTGTAAGCAGATCAGCTAGTGAGCTTTGATTTCCATAGATACACTGAAAATTGACACATATATAGATGTATTAACCCTATGGTACTGACAGGAAGCCTTTACATCCCAATTATTGAGGCCAAATTTGTTAAAAAAAACCTCCTCACTTTAACTTGCATTTCACCATCTATATATCTATTTAAAGGCAAACATGTTCACAGTGTGAGAAAAAAATTCCAAAAAGGTATTAAATAAATATGCAAGTCATCCAATGACATAAGATCAAAAAAATCAATGGTCAAGGCTCACAACACTGAAATATGCATAAGTGGAGAGGAAAATATTAGTTATAACAACATCAATATGAAGCCTTCAATTAATTAGCATCAGGATTAATAGCATAAATAAGATGCAAAAAATATCTGGTCTGGTGGTAAATCAGCAATGTTTTGTGGAACTTCTTACATGACATGTACTACTTTCTGTCTCTAACAAATACTGGACAGGTTAGTTTCTCCTGATTCTGGTGAACAATCAGCAGCAGGGAGGGCATGAATGCAAATATTTTAGAAGCTCAGTTCTATAAACACTTTTAAAGAGAACTCTTTGGGTAATTCTACTGACTGATTTTTTTCGTGTATAATATTGAAAGCTTTTAAAAAACAGGAATAGGTTTTATACAGGACAGAGTTGCTCAGAAATGGACACCAGTCATTGCTGGC
>VZTO01024733.1:13701-42625 GCA_013400615.1 Syrrhaptes paradoxus
TTCTTTACAGTGAGGGTGACAGAGCACTGGAACAGGCTGCCCAGAGAGGTGGTGGAGTCTCCTTCTCTGGAGACATTCAAAGCCCGCCTGGATGCATTCCTGTGTGATCTGATCTAGGTGTTCCTGCTCCGGCAGGCGGATTGGACTAGATGATCTTTCGAGGTCCCTTCCAACCCCTAACATCCTGTGATTCTGTGATACAAGGTTTTGAAACCTAAAGCACAGTGAGACAAAAATCCCACCCTGATTGAGGAGACTCTGCACTTTTTAGTGAGAAAATTTGCAAGTGTTAGAACTTTAAAGGTAGTTTAAGATCCAACCATTTCTCAGTAGTTGTCTCTAAGCTGCTTCTCTGAATCTCTTGTAAATTTACAGACTTGCTATATTAATAAAACAAAACCATAGTTTTTAACCACTTCTGATAGATCAGGTGGAACAGGAAATTATTTCCAGGAATTCTGGAACTTTCTGGGCTGGGGAAGGGATATTTCTTTGGATTTAAAATTTCTGCATTTTATCAATTCTTGTTGGCTGCGGTTTGCACATCAGTTTCGTGATTCTCCACGAGGTGGAGGAAGCAGCTCATACTTTGGTGTGTGTTGGGGTGTGTGGGCTGCAGCGTTGGGAGGCTGTGCAGCTGTGTGGGGCTCCTGCTCCCCTCTTCTCCCACCCGCCAGCCCCGCACCGCCCGGCCTGTCTGACCGCAGGGAGGGCGGCTGCAAGAACAGGCTCTGAAGGTTTCTTGCTGGGTTGCTCCTTTTAAAAACTATAACAGATATTTCAATATTGTGATTCATCAGGAAGTCACAAAGGGCTTTCTGAAGGATGCTGACGTGACCATGTCTGCTTTTCCATTGGAAGAGCTTTGTCACACAGCTTTGCAATGCCTCTCCTGTGTCATACGACAAGGTAGTGCCCGGGCTGGCAGATAAATCTGGTTCTCTGAGATCCCCCGTGCTGCAGTGTATTCACTCCTAGAGGTCAATTTCACCATAATGGATGAAATACAAGTAGGAAAAATAACAGCTAATGTGTGTAGTTAAAATATTGTAACATACTAGGTATCTGCTAAAGGCTCTTATTCTGTAAACAGTGTTTCATGTTTTATGCTGACTGTGGCGGCATTTGGAAGGACTTACCTTGCTCCATTAGCCCCAAGCTTGTGTGTCTGAGTCCCATGTTTTCAAAGTCTTTGCGGCTCCTAAAAATCAAAACCCATGTAATTTGCAATTTCCGTTCCTTGTCTTAAACCCTGTCAGCTGACTGATTTTTATTTTTGCCTGTGATTAAACAGGTCAGCCCAGACCAGAAAATATTGGTTAGTTTTAAAATCCAATTCAGTTGATTTCTGTTGAAGATCTCTGTTAATCCTTGTGTACGCATGACACAAACATTGCTTCTGTTTGAGCTGGTCATCTTATGGCAGATCGTGCGAGTCATTTTTCAAGGTGTTAGTGTGTTTGCAGTGGTGCTATGGTTGTTTCTGAGTTGCACAGGGCTAACTCGATTACATCAAGATAAAAAGCCATTGGAAGGGGAAGTTGTAACGGTGATTTACAATAAGTGAATACAGGAGTAGAACTGAAGACTGAAAGAGTAAAGCACTTGGAAGGAAGGCTGGAAAAGGGTCTTGAGGAGCCATTTCATCCTCGCTGTGTGATCCCCTATGTCTATAATGTTTTTGGCAGAAGTTTGTCTAAGGTTGCAGTTATGACCTTGCACCAAAGGTAGTTTTGCTTCCCTTTAACCCAAACATTTTCTGTGAGCTGCTTGTTCCTGTGTTCCCACAAGCATCATGTTGTCATGAATGAAGCATCTGTGAGCTGCAGTCTGAGGTAAGAAAGAAGAGGGAGGTAAGGAAGGTGCAGACTTGATAAATGGTGTTGCCGCCAGGGAAAATGTCCGTGAACCTGTTCTTGAATGTACAAAGGAGTGTATTCTGCAGTGTCCCAAAGCTTTTATTTTCTGAGGGCAAGTGCAGATGATTGGTTGGTTTAGTTGATGCTTGTTTGTTTTTTTTTCCCCCTTTGCTGATATTTTTTTGTGCTAGTTCCTTAAAGAAAATAAATAACAATAATTATTTTTGCCAAAATACATGGGGGCTTTTTTCAGCATAGCTTTGTGAGTTAGGGCCATAATTTCTTCTTGCTTCTGATATGCCTGTGATAGTAACTCATCTACGTCATAGCCAGGACTTTGAAATTTCTAACAGCTTGGATATGTGATCTGTGCTTCAGGTGAGGTTTGGTCTTGTTCTCTTAAGCATGTTAGCTTGTGACAAACTACAATAATGTTAGCATAAACTATACTCCAGGAAGTTTACAAGTATCAGGCTTTGCTGGTTTCTGTGACAGCTAAAAGAATGTGTTTTGTTACTGAATACTTGGTTGATTAGTGGCAGTCTGTTAGTGCAGTAAATCAGTCAGGTGACTGAGCCCCAATTCCTCTCTAGAGGCTTGAAATTTAGGCGACCATAGTTATGATTAATAGAATCTTAGCTTTGACAGAAATTCTGCTTCATAGTATGGGGAAAAAACTCCCTCCAAATTACTTGAAGAAAAATGCAATTATCCTGAAGAACATAACCTTGGCCAAATATACTTGATCTCTGGACCTGTGCAAAATTACATGAGTTATCTGTCCCAGGAGAGGCAAAACTTACCTCCAGAGACTTGAATGAATATGTTGGCTTTGCTATTTTATTATTGATACAGGACTCAAGCTGGGCAATACCTGTATGGGAGGTAGGTCACATGTGGCAAGATAGGACAGCAGTTGCCTTAAAGTTTCACTCTATTTCCCATCTGGGTGAGAAGAGGAGGGACTGTCTCAAATTCTCCAGCAACAGCAGCTTCAGAGGAAAAACCAGTGGGGACCTGCAGTGAAAGCTCTGATGGCTTCCCTACAGGGTGGGTCTGGAGCGAGGATGAGCCCATTGTTCTGTCCTTGCTGTCCTCGGTGGGGGATGGCTCCTTGCTGATCCATGCCCAGGGCTGACCCGTGTCTTTCTATAAAACAAGCTTAAAAGCATCCAGCAGCCTCTGGTGTGCACGACCCGGAGTGCTGCTCTCCCGCCCTTGCTGGTGACCTGCATGTGAGATGTGTTACCTTCTCTGCCACACTAATGGCCATCTCTCCATCGCTCTTGTCATAGACAATTGATATAAAATGAGACAATAACAAACTATAGGAATCAAATTTTACTGGCGTAGTTCAGAACTACAGCAGATAAAAGCAAGTGTGAAATGAACACTGTTTCCTTCTTTTGGGCTGATGGCTTTAGTATCACAAACTGGGACCAGTCTCCTGATACAGGAAGATCTGTGTCTTAAAGTTTGTAACAGCATTTTTTTTTCCTGTGTAATTCATTATCCTGATTGCTAGTTCTCTTCATCACAAAAACACTATCGTGTCTAATCTTTTAAAAATCTTTCTCAGGCCTTCTTTTATTTGCTCATGGCTCAGGCTGACTGAAAAAAAAAATCTATAAAACAAGTGGTAAAGTAAAATATACACCAAAATTTCACTTCAATGCTCTGGCCAAATGTATCTTATGGGAGTCGCTACTCTAGCCTGCTCTGTGCTGGAGAGCCATTTTTCTCATCTTCACTTGTGCTGCTAAATTGTGCTTCCTCTTATGCTGGGGCCAAACACATCCTGAGAAAAAACTGCTTGATTTGCCAAACATGCAGCTGGTGACACATGTATTTATGCTTCCTGGCAAACTAAGTTAAACAAACAGGGACTAAGTTGGGCAGACGTTATAGGAGGTAATACTTCATTATAACTTGACTATGAGCAGCTTATTCTCCTTTCCAATTATGGTGTCCCTATGCATCACTTTCCCAAGAGAGGAGTATTCTGGGGAAAAAAAAATTTGCGGCATATAAAGTCTTGAAAGCACAATAACTGTACAGAAGGGGACAGTAGCTGAAAAGAAGGTTCGGAGCACATGTACATCTGTCTCATTTTGTTAAAAGCATGGTTGTTTCTACCTCAGATATTAAACTGTTAAATTAATTCCTGAAAACTCGGTCCCTCGGTTCTCAGTGTGCCTGAATTCAAGCCGTGTTTCAGTAACATCAGGTTCTGTGCAAATAAACAGTAGGTTTCAATTGTCTGCTGCTAATTATCGCCCAAATTTGATTTGCACGCTCTTCAAAGGGACTCGTATCTTTCCATTTAGTTATTTGTTTCAGTGTGATGAATCTTTAATTCAAACCAAACGTGGGTCAATTTCCAACTGGAAAAAAAAAAGTGAGGAATGCGTTTATCCATGGTCATATCGGTGTCTCTCTTTAGCTTTCTGTATGTGGTGATTCATGGCCTCAGTGGGGAGGTGAATTTGTGTCAATCCGTGAATTGGCTGTGCCTGTTTGTCAGGTTTGTAAAGGGTTTGGTCAGTTGTAGAAGGGCTTGAATAGTTGTGCATAATGGAATGGTTCTGGTGGGCTTTAGAATAAGGAGTGCAAGTTGTGAAGTTACACAGGCACAGAAAAATCTCATTTGACTTCAATTCCCATCCTACCTATAAAAAGCTATCTGTGCAGGGATGAAATGGAGAGCTGGGATAACATGATTTAGACTCTTTTCTACTGCATTGAATTTGAACTTTAAAAATATGTATGTTATATTTTACCCAGGCTCCTTGGTTGTTACTGTGACCCTCTGCCGTCTGCACAACCATAAAGTTTCAGTCACAGCACTGTAGGAATTCTGGACATTTTTCTTTTTAAAATAAACAGAAGGCACCAAATGCAAGCAAGAGGGCTACAGCAACAATAAAATTTCATTGTAATAAATACCACATGCGACTGCGATTTACGAAGCAGACAATAAAGACTAATTTTAAAAGAGAAATCCTTCTATTCTCTTTCATGTGGCTAAAGGCAGCATCATTTCTGGCTGTCTTTGCTGGAGATTTATTCAAAGATTTAACACCCTCTTCTGCTTTTCTTCTCCTGGAAGCTGGGAGGAGGATACTTTATTAACTTGATATTCTTTAGATTTACATCTGACCTCTGTTTTCTTTTAATGTGGAGGTAGTTGGGAGGAGTTTTGGATTTTTTATTTCTTTAAAGAACACTTTCAAGATATTTCTGTAGTATGATGTAGCATTTCCTTCATCTATTTATTTTTTCTGATGACTAGAGTAAATGGACTTTATTTTAAATAAGTCTATGAATATTGAAAAGGAACCTATTTTGGCTTGGTGCCCCAACAGTCATCTGAGTCTGAACCAGTGACCTAATGTAAAAATGCTTGCTGCTGTCCATGGAGGAAAGATTTCAACTTTATTGCGAGTGTTTCTTACACCTCACTTTTTCAGGTTTCTGTCAGTGACAATTAAAATCATGATCCTTCTGAAGTGGAGCTGTAGTTCCAAAATGAATATCATGTGCATTTGTACTGTGGCTCAATCCATAAGGTGCATCTCAACAGAGTTTGATACAGGGAATTCCTCTTTGCCAAATGCAAACTCTTCTTTGTGTCTGGATCAATGTTTCTGGATTCCAGTGCTATGTGACTGGTTAATCTCCATAATATTTTTACAGTTTATTTTTAGTCCCGACAAATCTAATCCAAATAGTTGTACGTTTTCTTCCTACAACGTAAGTACGGTATGCACTGGTAGAATTGGTGCAGTATATAAGATGCATTCCGGTGTATAGGATAGAAGTTTTGTGTTTGGATTGTCTCAACATTTGTTGACAAAGGCAGGGGTTCTTATTTGATGAAAACACTACTAATAATAGTCTTAGGAATAACTATTTGCCTGTCATGAAAGGAGTGGGATAAATCTGAAGGTAGGGATGTTCAAATTTGTAGATGTATTTCATGTAAATTCCAGCAATGTTTTGTGAAGTTTGGTTATGGTGTATGTAGGCACCTCTCCTTTCCTACTATTTGTTGCTGTTCTTCTCAGGTAATGAACACAAACATGAGAAAGACTTTGCTTTTTTATATTCTTAGGGCCTTCAGATAATATCTGACATTATTTGTCTCTGTTAGAGTGAACCCCCAAAGGCATGGTCACCTCTGTGCAGAGATTTTGAGTGGATAGTGGTCGACTCTGTTAAGTTCTTCAAGGGTTTAGCCATAATATTCACAGCAGTTGGAGCTCACTTTAGTAAAACTTTAGAATTCACCTTTTTAAGGAACTTCTGTCTGAAGGTTAGCTGCCTGGACCTCCATTTGAAGGACCTACCACATGAAGCATGATGCAATTACTGAAATATGTTGGAATCATGCTGTTTCCGGAGGGTCTCTGTTCCCATCCTTGTTCCACTGAATACTCAGAGTTGTGACTGTGGGAACATGTGAACGCGATGGATACTGTTTGAAATCACCAATGCTGAAAAAAAACATGGGCTTTCTTTTGAGAGGTTGCATAGCAATAACTGGTATCCTTCAGGATTTGCATTGCACATGTGTTCACGTTTGTCACTTGTTTCACAATTCTCTGTAGTCTAGAATTTCTCTTTGAATTGAAAATTGAGAGAAAACAGGGGCTTCAACTCACATACCTCCCCAGGTAAGGGAAAAGGTGTGGGAGAACCCTCTCTGAATCTTGCCATGAGTATAAAAATCCTGGAGGCAAATGCTAGGCGCCAGGAAATGACTCGGAACTTGAGAGTGCCTGCGGAGAACATCCTGAAGAGCTCTGGTCATAGAGGGCTGGTGACAGAGAACCTACAACATCTTTGAAATAAAAATCTGGATTGTTAAGACTTTGTATTTTAAGATGCACGTGAATATCACACTGTTTTCTGACTTTTAGATGACCTCCTGGTTATGTATCTGGCTCTGAGTGTAACCATTTCTGTGGGAACAATTCCAAACCCTGCTCCTTCATTTTTCTTCCTTCCAAAAGGAGAAGAGTGACCTGAAGTTCTCTTCTAAGTAGTGTAGAGCAAATTGAGTTTAAAGTAAAGATACATTTTTAAAAGATATGTTTATTTAAAAATTATTTTGCTTCAGAAACAAATGATTTTTTACAAGGTACCAGACTGCTTCAATTTTCCTTAATGCTCGCTCTTCGTAATACCATGGAGGAGGCAGCTTTCCGACTCTGTAATCTTTCCCTTGCTCTTTCTGTCATTCTGTCTCCCTAGATAGCTTCTGTGACCCCTTTCTCTTAGATAGCTTTTTAACTGAAGTGGTCTTTTGATGTCTAGTTTTTTTAGCCAGCTTCGTTACTTTGGCCAGGAGGCTTATGTTGTTGACTCATCACTTACGAAGAAGGTTCTTAGCTGCAAACACCCTGAGGTGTTCTTGGTAATTCAACATATAGCCTCCTATTTACATGGATCAGTTAAATCACAGAGGAAATTTTTATAATTTTCCAGACTGGACAAGAAAATAAAATAATACTTTGCTTCACATAGCTAGTGACTTAGTTCATTGGCTAGTTTTGTCTAGAATAATTTGCATCCCTACTGCATATTACTACTCATGAATCAGTAACACACATAGTCTGTGTGTGCCAGAGCTTGTGTCCCCAACTTTATGCTGGATGTTTGCACCTGGACTATCTGAGACTCAAAATGCTTTTACATATGTAGCAATCTGCTCTGCAGTTCATGTTTATTTCTGCTTTTGGTCCAGCAAGTCAGAGCAAAGTGAAGTATTACTTTAGATTCTTCTCTAGTTCTAAAGTAATTTGAATTATTTATGTACAGTCAAAAAGTATCAAAAGAAGGAATGTGGAGAAAATCAACTCAACTATATATGATTTTTAAATAGGTTTTCCAAAAAATGCTACTTGATACAGCTCAGTCCTGAATTGAGAATGGGGGAAATTAGCTGACCTCCATAAACCATCATGGGCCACAGCAGAAATAAGCTCTGCGGAGAGCAAAGGCAGACATTTTATCCAGTAAAGTTTTTCTAGTATATCCTAGCTAATCTTCACACCTGAGGAGTTTTGGGGCTGCTGTGACCCCCCATGCTACTTTCACACCTAGGGAACTTTATTAATTTCACAAGGGTGAGGTCAGGATATTCTCAAAGCACAGAGCAGGTCCGTAACTGAACTTTTACAAGGGCTGCAATGTTAGGGGTGTCCAGGGCATAGAAACACCTTGATAAAAGTCTTTGACAAAATACCCACGTCTTTTCCCATCTATGTTGCTATTAAGAAAAATGTGCCTTTTCTGTCTGGCAGAGAAACCTTGTCACAGTTATCCATGCCTTTGACACCTTGACGCTGTATTATGTTGTCGCCATGCACTCATACAGGGCTGTGTGCCGAGACCCTTGGAAACTGGAGCTGGTGCACGATGTGGAGCTTCATGCCAAGAACACTTTAGAACAGCTCTGCTGGTTGTTAATAAGTTCCTGGTCAGGATTCAAGGTGTTAGTTTGAACCTATAAAGCCCCAAATGGTTACCCAGGAGGCTGATTCCCTTCCTGCAGCCCTTGTAACTAGGATCAGCCAGGGACACTTGACCTCGGCTTAGGAATTCTCTTCCCAAATCCATCCACCTGGGCTGGCGTCTGTCAAATGTTAGCGTGTGCTGTAAGCTCGGCTTGTCTGGCTGAAGACCTGGTAGGGGATGGTGTGAAGTACTGGGGGTTTGCTTTATGCTGGTGGTGGTGTGTAATTTTACCTACTGGTGAGTGGATTATTTTTTTTTCCTTTCACTTTATGCTAGAAATAATAGTGTATTTTTTTTGAAATGATACCATAGCTCCAGTTTATACCTGCAATCACATGCTGGAACTGAGCCATTGCCAACTGCATTTTAATTAATTACATTTATTCCATTGAAATCAGTGGGAGTATACGACTCCTTCCCTGGTACTGGGATTTATTCCCCTGAGCAAAACTTTTGAGATAGATAAGAATCTGTAAAGAAGTTCTACGTAAAGACAGTTCAGATCAGGAAACTCTGATAACAAGGTGTTTCTTTTAAGACTGAATGATGCACCTCTGTAGAGCAGAAATGCCAGTTGGAGAAAAAGCAAAGAAAAACAAAACTATAAGGGGAGGCAAAACCCGTGTTGCTGTTTGTCATGCAGTCTGTTTTATTCTCAGCTCGTTAAATGAGGTGCAGAAGAGGGGAAAGCTGCAAAAGGATGGGACGTGCTTGACCTTGATATCTGCTGGAGAGAGGTAGGATGTGCAGTTATAGTTCCGCAGTGCAGAACACACAACTGACAAGCTGAGCCAGCTCTTGTTCAGTGCAGATTGTGCGAGGTGCCATGATGTGGTCTCACAGGGCGCATCAAGGAAATTAAAGCTGGAAAGCTAGACCTGGGGTATTTGGATGTCCAAGTAATTTTGCATGTCTGTACTGTGCCCTTTAAGAAAGTGCCTGTAAGAATATTTTTGGGCTTGTAATAGGGCAGTCCAGAAACAGGAAGAAACAGTGACAAAAGGATTTGTTGCGTTTAGCAATAGAAATAATAATAATACATAGGTGTTTTAAATGGGAAGCCTGGGAGAAGTCTGATGAATTGATGAGAGAAAGATTTGTTGATTCTCTGTTTAGCCGGAAACGGTCAGCAGAGGGAGGACAGAAAGCTGAAAGTATATATAAATCTCAAGGCTGGAGTATTTTATTCACCAGTGGCTTATCCTAATACTGTTTGACTATAGACCAACGTTCCTATCTGATAAGAGAGGATGTAAAACTGTAAGTAATCTGTCAAAGAGCACAAACTGGATTTTTCTGGTTTTGTGTGTATCAACACTTTGTCCCTGCATTTTGATTCCAATTTGTTTAGACAGGTCCCAAATTTAGGTGTTACACTATGTGGTTGTCCACAGAAGAGAGGCACTGAACCCCCAGTGAACTCCACAGGCCTCTGACCCACAGATCTCCAAAAGCACCAGGTCCCAGTGCACCACATTCCTTCATAGAGAAAATATGTCAAATGCTAGATCAGCCCAAACTTAATCCTTTTCTACTTTCAGCCTCCCAACTGTGGGGACATAGCTGTTTTAGGCAACCTGGAAAACCGCCTCTCCTCTTTAAAGTCCTTATGTATTACATCATGAATAAACTGCACACGTCTGTCATGACAAAAGGCTTTTCTTTAGAAGTAGAGCCATCCCTGCGTACTGATGATTTTTCTAAACTGTGTATTCATTGCCAGTAAAGGACATTTTTTCCCTAGGAAAATGCATGTCCCAGCTCTAGTAAGTTTATTTGTAAGTCCGATTGACATATGATGGGACAAAGTTAGACTGACAGTGAGTGTTTCATTGATGTGAAATTTTACACCATATCTGGACATAGTATATACTTGGTTTATGATCCAGCTGGGCATGCTTGTTAGTTATTGTTGAGGTCAATCAAAGTGTAATTGTAACATAGGGAAAGACGGTCCCAGGGCTGCAAAGATTTGTTTCCAACAGCTGCTCTTCATTATTCATTAAACTCTACCTTCTGTTTTTGAAATTAATAACCCTTGGCCTTCTAACAAGGCATCAGACTTTAAGAATATAGATTTAAAAATCAAAGATGCACTAGTTTCATCCCCAGACAAGTGAGAGCACAAAGCACTTTAGCTGGTAATAGCTGTTGGCTGCAGAACTTAGTATTTCTGCTTGTGGAAAACCAGATGTAAGCTAATTAACCTGAAATTTCCAGGCACTGTGTGCTGGATGTGAGAGAACTGACTGGTGTACAATAAACCCCAAACTGATGGAAGTCAAGGGGAACACTCAAAACTTCAGTTAAATAAAATTTCATAAAAATTAAGGCAAGTACAGTATCGCAAGTCTACAATGGGGGAATATCAGATTACATAGAGTTTATTCAAATTGGCGCTTGCACCTCCATTAAATTAGTGATTTTCCAACATCTATTCACCATTGTTTGTTGGAAGCATAGCACAGGCTTTGGCTCAGGACAATGGCAGAAGGAGGTATGTGATACTTGTCCCGTGAATGTCATTCCTGTGTCCCCATGAGTGTTGCTCCCCTGAGATAGCACCCGGGAAGGGTTTTGGGTCAGCTTTGGCGTGTGGCTGGGGACAGGGACTGCTTCCCTGCTGAGTGCTGGCTCCACAGTCCTGCCGAGCTCCTCTGTGGGTTCGTTTGTTGCTGCTGAAGAGCAGCTACAGAGGGACCTGGAAACTGTGGATGCAGTCCTACTGAGCTTAATTGACAGTGTTGTTTTGGGAGTGCTTTGTGTAGCTGAGTGAGGGATGTGTTTTTTGATTCCATGAACCACAGAAAGAAAATAGTGATATTTGTGAGTGATTTGTTTGGATGAAAGCTGTAATTTTTGAATTGCAATATTGGTTGTCCTGTCCACTGCGAATTTCTAAACTCTGCAAGAGTTAGAGACTACTGTTTCAACTTGTCTCAGAACAAAGCAGTCCAATGTATAGCTATGAGTGATGATATGGGATTAAAAAATGATGTAATTACCTGCAAGGAAACTTTGTAACAGGCCTATACTCACATGTCTATATATTTTCAAAGAAAAAAAAATTTTGAACATTTACCTTTTTCAGTGGAAATGTTTCAGCCTCCCTGTAGTGTGAGTTCCAGTGTGGGATCCAGCACTCTGAAAACAATCTAATGAGGGGAGGACATTATCTTTGAATTCTACCCCACTAAACCTCCACTGGAACAGACAAAAATTTTCTAGAGTTCATATAGGAAATATGATTACATTAACTGTGATGCATGATCATAAGACCAGTAGCTATGGTAGTGTATCATAATGTTAATAAAAATTGGTCTGAGAGAGTTAATGCGGCCATCTCTCTACTCTGAATCAGTCTCTCCTTTCCTTTTCTGTGTAAATTCCACTAGTTATTCATGGGGGATATTTTAAACCATCACTACGTGTTACATTTATGACACATTTCTAAGCAAACATTGGGATATCCATTGCACATGAACATGTTTCCTCAGCTCTGCCAGCCTTGTTGGGCAGCTTATCTCCTGTTCTCCCTAAATCTGACCTTTCATGTTTGGTTACTTTAAAGACACTGGAAAACCAACTATCTACTCAATTTCCTTGTAGCTTGGGGGTAAGGTTAAAATATCATGTAGCTACCGTATGTTTGACATTATACAACCACAACTGATAAGCAAATATTTTCTTTTTAAATACACAGTACATTTTGCAAGAGTATGTAACAAGTATTCTCATTCCTATTCTTTGTCCTGGAGAAGGCCTAGTGTTGTTGAATATAAAAAGTTGCCACTGGTGTTTATCTTACTAAATCTGTTCACATCAATTGGTTCTGCCTACCCCATATTTCAAAGCAAAATGATGGATGAAGGTCATATAGATTGCCCTTTGCTTCAGTTCTTGGCTTAAGGGTGTCCTGTTTGTAATTAGGGAACAATTTCTTTCGTGTTGGTAGTCAAGAAATTTTTCTTTCTTCTCTCTCTTTCTCTTTTCTTCACATAATGTTTAGAAAAATATGTGGAAGCCAGAGAACAAGTAATGCAGTTGGAAGATTTGTCGCTACTGATGTAATTTTTTTTTTTGAGAAAATCTGAAACAGCTTCTGTATTGTGTATTCAAATTCAAATCCGTGCACTATCAGCAACGAATTTGGAGGTAAAGGGCTGAATGTGAAGGTTTTGATTGCAAGGGCATCTGGCATTATTATGAAAAACGTTCTTGAATGCTTAAAAGAAACCTAAACCACATTGCTCAGTAGGTGCTGACTCCAGTGAAACTGAACCATCTTGGTGCAGGTTTGTTGTCTGTCTGTTGGAGAGACTGTGGGAAAATTGGGTATTTCTATACTGATGAAGTGGCTGTAGCCGAGAGTCATGATTTTAAGGAAAAAAACACAAAATGGAATGTCTGGCATGTTGAAGCGAAATATTTTAAAATGGTAACTTTTTTTTAAACTTCTTTAAAGATTCGTGCAAGATGTGCCTTTTCAGAAGACGAGAAAGAGATAATGAATATATTGTTGCTCCAGTCTGGTCCTAGAGAGGTAGACACTGAGGAAAGATAAAATCTCTTTGCCATCACAGAATGGTCTGAAAATGTTTGAGCAATACAGAGAAATATGCTTCTAGAGAATATGGAGACTGGTATTACTTGGGTTTTACTCCTGAAATCTGAATTTTTAGACTTCTGTGAAACTATTTGTTTGCTTGCTTTTCTTAAAGTCCGTGTGCTGTGTTTGCTTACAGGCTTCCCTGCTTGGATGGAACCGAGGGGATTAGCAATGGGATGTAAGGGCTTTTCTATCTAGGTCAGATTGGATTTAGCAGGGACTGAAAATGACACTGGTTGTTTAGTATTCTAGATCAAAGTACAGTGGCCAGATTCATAGCAGTCTGGGTCATCCAAGGTCATAGTGCAGCTAAAGTTGAGAAAACATAGCCAAAGCCAACGCAGCATTGTCAGACTGCTAAGCAGGGAAGAACAGCACTGACTATTGCCACCCAAGGTTTAATTCGTGTGTATTTCCTCTTCCATTTTCAGACAGAACACTTTATTCCTAGATGCTACATGTAATGCATTTACAATCTAGGAAAGCATGCATCAGGCCAGACATAAATCTAATGAATTGCTTTTAATTTGAGTTCTGGAGCCTCACTTACATCGTCACTACCCTGAATCAAGATTCTGTTTCCGAGGCTGTCAGCAGGTTCAAAAGGTCCTTCTTCAGGATTTGAGGGGGGAAGATCCTTTTTTATCTTTTCACTTTGTCCAAGACTTTTTTTTCAAAATAAAAAAAATAATCAGGAATGAGAAGTCTAAATATCCCATTCAAAAATGTGGATATAGGGAACCTTTATCACTTCAAATGAATTAAACCTTTAATTCAGTTGACTCGTTTCCACAGGCAATGCCAGCTTTGGTGAAACAGGTGGCAGGCAGGCTTCCTGGACATCCCGCTGGATGATGCTGGAACTCTTGCTATGAACATGGTCTCTCATCCATCCGAGGGGCTGTGGTGAAGGGCACACAGCCAGTCAGGAAAAGAAAGGGAAGATGGAGTCAATGGCATGTTTAATCTTCCTTGTGAGTGTTTTACCCTTCCCTTTCCTTCACTCAGCTGAGAAGGGAATGGGGAACAAAGAGGAACTAGTTTCTGCTTTGGCACCAAGGGGCTGCCTGCACAGCAGTTCTGTGGCTTGTGAAAAGCAAATGCTGTTTGCCCCAGTCTCCTTTATCGCCACGCTGGGTTCCTTGCATGGTGCACATGGGAGAAGGTTCAAGCTGTAATGCATTGGGTGACAGCAAAGAGCCAAAAATCACAGTAGTGGGGATTTAAATTTTGCTCTCTGTGACTCCTACGTACCAAGCCAGGTGTATCCACCGTGCTTGTCGCTGCAGTATCTAAGAACTGCAATTCATTTCTTGTTTGAAATAGCAGAGCCCCAGTTCAAGGCCTTTGTTTTATATTGGCAAGGTTGTACAACCATGCAAAAATTAGACTCACAATATTTATAAATTTGGCAGAGTATGGGACTTTCTCTGTAACTGAGATCTTTTTCTTGTCATGGGACAATTAGGTTCATTGATTTTTCAGTTGCAGACAGGCTGAGCTGTGTTGGTAGAATATTTCCTGTTTTGGGCACGTGAGATGTCGTAAATCTTCATTCTCTCTGTGATAAATTGTGTGTTAATGAAAACAGAACTTGCTTTGATATGAAACCAGGTTAAAAGGAGAATTCTTCTGATGAGACAAACCCAGAGATAGTGAAAATAGCAAATCAGGATACAGGGGAAACTATGGGTTGTGAAGAGGAATTTTTGTGTGGACAGTGACAAATTCTGTACAGCTATACTTGAATATTTGTATTATTTAAGTTAAGATCTAAAGCATGCATTTACAAGCTACTGGTACAGATAATTTCTGAAAAATTTGGTGTTGAATCTCAGTCACAAGATGGATTTCACTTGTAAGCACACCTCCTCTGCTCCCATAAAGCACAGCCCGTCTCTGTGTGTATAGAGTCTTGCTGTATTCCACAAAAAGTGTCTGAAAATGAGTAACTAAAAGGTAGAAGGGGGATCATTCACCCAAAATGCTGTCTGTAGGGTTCACTTTGATCCTCTCACCAGTCTCGTGTGGTGTGTCAAGAAATGAGCCCTCACATTAGTTGACTGTGAATCGTCGCTGCATTATTGCATTTCCATATTGATGTAACACCATGGGACTGACCTCCAAGCTGTTTACCTCTGTCTCTCATCGAGGCATTTATTAAGCATCCAGTCATTTTATCAGCTGAGTACCTTTCAGTCCTGTGTGTAAGGCTGGCAAGGCTGACAAGGATGGAGCGTGTGCTGCTTTTGTACATCCACTGCATGTTCAGGACGAAACCATTCAGAACTTGGTGGAGTACAGAAAAATCTCTTGAGATCTGCAGATTGGTCACGTGTCCTAGCATAAAGCACACTGAAATAGCTAGGGACTTTACTACAGACTCTGAAAGGTCACCTTCAATAACAATTGTTCCTTTTTTACAGCTCACCTTCAGTTACGATCAGGCTGTACATTTTTGTGTTGCTTTCATTTTGCCCACTGATACTGGATGTTTGAAGGAGGTAAATCCTGGCCTCATTTATCATCCTGTCAAATACTGAACATCAGACCTGTACTTGAATTATCAGTTGCATGTGGATTATGTTACCTGTCTCTATTCTGATCTGTTTCTGTTTTCCATATACACAGCTGGTGTAGGGTTTTTTATCATACAAAAACTATAACCTGGAAGAACCAACATTAATTTCCTCTGGAGCCTTATGAGAAGTATCAAGGGTGTGCCTGACTTGTGGTGACAGAGCTTTTCAGCATCCTCTGAGAAAGAACTGCTTCTGGGCACACATGGCAGCCAGATATAACTTACATGCACAGCGGCGTACATACAGTACTAGTTCATTAACTTTCCCTTCATGAATCTGCTAACCAGATACTTTCCTAGCACATTTAATGTACCATCACATGTCTGGGGTCAGATACTAGTAATACCCAGCTGCAGATCAGGCTGAGTTTCCGTAAATCCTCAAACAATAGTGATTAGGTGAAAGCTTAATACCTTTAGAGTCTTATAAACCCTCTGTCTTATACATTACATCAGGCATTCGTAAAGGGAAGACAGAATAAATTAGTCAATGTAAAATGTATCCCGAAGCCTAAAATAATCCTATAATTCCTGGTATTATCCCTAATAATGTGACCCTAGAACCAGTGATGAAATGGAGCAACAAGGTCATTGCATGCCAGGGTTCAGATATGATCTTTTGTAGTTTCTTTCCTGCAAGATCTGACCAAAGAAGTTGGAAGTAATTTGAAAAAAGTCTTGAAAGCAGTCTTTAGTCTGAAGGGATTAGGAGCCCACAGATGAATATTATGTTCCTCAATATCCCAGGAAAAAAAAGCTTTGCTGAGACAGCCTCACATCACTGCAAGGAAATCATTATAATTCAGGAACCTGGGGTCTGTTTTACTAATTCCCAGCCACAATGCAGCAGATATTGAGTATGATTAAGAAATGGTGCAAGGGGACTTGAAATGGATCCTGCATGGGCAGCTGATAGAAAAAGCTGCTGGAAAGGGCATGCATCTAGGCTAGGTTTCTGGGAAAAGGAGAGCAGCTTTTTGGAGTTACCTTTGTCTTCCTCCCAGAGCTGCAGCAGAGGCAGAGGAGGTGTGGGGTGGCTATCTGGGAAGGGATCACAGCTGGGCAGCCATCCTTCTTGAACCCTGCCCTGATGAACTGCCTGCCTGTGGCTCCAGTGTCCTCTGCACTCTGTGGTGTCAGCTCTGCAGCAGAGGCCCCTTCACGATAGCAGTGTTTTCTTATTTTTGTTTGGGACAGGAAGGGAATGGGGAAAGTGGTTGGTGTGAAGGCTCAGCTCATGTTTGGCTGGTCCCATGCCTGCAGCTGTGTGTGGAGGAGGCGGGTGCCTGTAGCCCTCCAGTTCTTGGGATGCTGGGATGACTGTAATAAAGGGGCCAGCATCTGGGACAACAGCAGTCTGATGGGCAGGCCACCAAAATGCAGTGGTGTGTGCCCTGAGCTGAGAGGGGAGTTTCTGAAACCAAGAAAAACTATGTTTTTTTTATTCTCTTTGCAAACAAAAGACAGGTACCAGCAAGATGTAACTGATCCCAAGGCAGGTCCTTGCTTAGTGGTGCTGGTGATGTCTCCCAGTTCTCCATGCAGTCCTCCTTGAAGTTGCTCCCTGTTCGTTTTTCCTATAGGATCCTAGGAGAAAGGGTAAACAAGAATTTTTTTCTTCTCACTGGGGCAGTCTATGAATGCAGGAGGACCTTCTATGATATTCCCTGGAAAAGAACTGTGATTGGGACATATGGTCTTTTAATTTGGCAAAATCTTATATTTTCCAGGGTGCTTGGCATAAGGCAAGGAGAGTTTGGGCTCATGGCGAAGATGGGTGGGTGAAAAGGTTGGTTTTTGTTTGCCGTTGTTTTTTTCTTTTCCAGTTTGGGCTCTGACACACAATGCTTCACTCTGAGATTTTGCCACTAAAACCTTGGGAAGAAAGAAACCTTCTTCCCCATTGCAAGGCTGATGTTATTTGGGATACCCTGATGGGCTTCTGAAAAGAAGTGATGACAGACACACTGTGACAGACTTAAAAACCAGCTCTGGAATCTGAACAGCAAATCAAGCATGTGAGCAAAAGCTGCACTGACTTGTGTGTGTGTCTTCATTGCTGCCTCCCTGTTTCAAAACAGGCCCTGGCCCTGTAAGGGTAGCACTTTTAATGCTTCTCGAGAGAACTGTCTGCTTTGGATAACTGAAGAGAAATGTGAAAGATAACTTGTAACTATGAAATGCATAGCAGGGCAGTTTCTGGAGAAATGATGCAATGCAGGGATGTGGAGATCTGGGGCTGTAAAAGCCTCTAAGTCAGATAAAACACCAGGGATTCACTTTTACCATGGTGGGAAGATTCCCAGTCCTCAGTACGGATGTGAGACATCCATGCCTAATCAGAAAGAGTTCAGCCCCTTAGACAATTACAATTATCGTTAAATGTCTGGTTGTGTTGTTAACTTTATATTGTAATAATAAAAGGGTAGTGAGAACCTCCAGTAAAAGAGTCGTATGATGTGTTATTCCCAGCCTGTGATTCCTACAGATTACGAGCATAGTTGCAGCCAACACACAGCACAGTTCCCATGTGAAAGGATCTCCTTTAAAAATCACTGCTATCAGCTAAACACAAGGGTCTTGGGCGAGTGAGCTCTGATCCAGTTTGGTTCGATGGCAGAGAGTGATTCCTGTGTGTAAACATTTCCAGTGCTGTGGGGGTCTAGGGGACACTGTGCTCTGACCTCATCTCACCTGAAAGCAGGACAAGACGGACACTCAGCTGCATTTATGGCAACAGGAGAGTGGAAGAAGAGAAACAGCATAGGTCTAATGTCGTTAACCCAGGCTTGGTTAATTGAGGGTTGTCAGGGGTACTGTGAGACTGCCTTGAGGTGGGGGGGTGGCAGTGCCAGCTCTTACTCCCCATAGCAATGGGAGCCATGTCTTCTAGATCCACCAGTACTGAAGGAAGAGGAACCTTATGTTACTGTACCTCATCAGATCGAACAGCAAAATTGGTCACTAAATGTGTGTGAAAATGCTTGTCAGAATCTTTTTTTTCTGTTTTTCTGCTTCTAGCTTGAAGATCACCAAATATCCTTGTATACTTACAAGCTCTACAGGGGTTAATTCATTGGGACTACCTTGGGGATAGAAATATTTGGAAGCACTGGAATTCCTGTTTCTCCAAGTGTTAGTGGATGTTATCTGTTCATGTCTGACTGTGTCTTTGATATCTTCAGATGTAAGGTGATGGTGACACCCCAAGCCATTTCATGCCAGCTGTATATCACCGTTCTGGCACCAGTCCTCCTTTGACATCTGACCTGAGTACTATCAGTCGCAGTACATTCAATTGTCTACAAAAGTCAGCTTTTTGCTGTAGGGAATACCATTTCCTGTAGCTCCTAGCAGACCTGAGGGGCCAGAGAACTCACTGGGCAGGGCTCTCTCCTCCAGATTGTCTGAAATGCCTGTTTCCACTGTAGAAGAGTACCTCTTCAGTCATGTGTAGGTTGTGCCTTTGAGGGGACAGGATGGATGGCACTCAGTGAATGAATGAACTGTTATTCAGTGTCTCGCTTTATTATTCCATGGTTTTTGCTAGCTGTTCTGGGTCATATATGTTTTCAAATTATTCTTTATAAAGCTCTCTCATTTTGTGGGCTTTTCTACAGTGCTGATCATGAGGTTATCTGAGAATTTTGTATCAGTGCATTAATTTTTACTCCGCCTCTGTGAGGTGAGGAAATGACCTAAACCAGTGGTAGAGGGGATTCAGACTGCAACAGGGATGTTGAGAATCTCCAGTAATTTCAGCTGGTTTTGTGAGAGATTAGCCCTCTAGACAAATCTGGTTCAGACTCTCACCCCAAGGTGAGACTCCCAGAATTGGTGAGCATCTGTGGGAGTGGGGAGTACCCGAGCTGCCTAGAGCTGGAGCCATGAAAATGGCTCTCCCTGAATTCACTTTGCACCTTCCAGTCTTCCCAGAAAAAAGGTAGAATGAGGAGGAAAGCAACACAGATGTAAAAACCCGCAAATGTTAAATAGGCAGATCATATCTGTGAGTTTTTTGAAAACCTCCCCCAGCAGTGTCAATGTTCAACATGGATTTAATCCTGCCCTACTGATGATGAAACAAGTTTTTTTTTTTCCCCCACTATCTTCAGCTGAAACTTTATCAAACCTAATGGCCAAAACCAGGTCATTTTGTGCATCAAAATAATTTTGATAAATTTGCTCAGGTTGAGAGCCTTACTGCTCTGACTTTTTTTTTTTTTTTTTGACATATGCTCTTTTTAGTATGACTCCTGGGGAGCTCTGCACAAAACCTTTCTCCCTAAACGTTCATGTTATAGAGTCCCATGTGATCAGTGAACAGGTCTGAACTGTTGGAGCCAAGCACAAGCCTGACTCATGTGAGGCAATATGCTCTCAGACTGCTACAGTCTTTCTGAAAACTTGGGAAAGGCTCCCTAAGAACACCAAATTGTGGGGAGAAAAAAAAAAAAAAAAAAAAAGCAGGGCAGGAGTTCCTATCCTCACAACGATAGAAGTAGCTGAAAAGTTCATTTTGCCAACGGGCTTGCAAGTTAAATGGAAACAGAGGAGAGTTTGTGATTGCTGACCGAGATTTTATGGCATACAAGAGTGTGGGATATTTCTTTCAATATGATCCTGACAATAACATCTATTAAGCCTCATTTGGCAAGGCTCACAATTAACCTCTGCCGGTTGACATCACCTGGACCACTAGAATTTTTGCCCTACATTTAATATTAACTATTCACCATATTATTTTTCTTTTTGAAAATTGTGGAATTGTTCTTTTTTTGTTCATACTGAGGAATACAAAGATATAAGGAAAACCTTTGCTTTTTTCCAGACCCCATCATTTAATGCAAGCAGTTTTGACTGTTTGAGAACAATACTTCACTGAGGCTCAGTAACTGAGTTCTGACTTTGTTTTTAAGCTGTGTTTCATCTAATGTTGTGAGGGAGCATACTTCTCTGCTCCTTTATAGCTAACACTCATAAAAAGAAGAAAGGCTGAGGTTTTCTTGTTCACAGAACACTTTGGAAAATTAGGTTTTGAGGTTTATATTTTTAATATTACCATCCAATGAAAATAAATAGATAATGAGGCGCTTTTTTTTTTTTTTTNTTTTTCCTCAGGGGAAGAAATGACAAGGGGGGATGAGAGAGAGGTCCAGATCTTAGGCTGACAGCAGCAGTCTCTTGAAAGCGGCACTGTGGTGGGCAATTTCAGAATGGTGATTTGTTTGATCTATTATAAAATCCTCTATACCAGTGTGTAGCTACCACCCACTTATATTTATTATGCAGTTTTATTTTTGCTTGGTAATATTTTTCTTGTGTTTATTTTAAAAGGTCTACATTTTGTGGTGACAGTCTCCCATTTTCCAAATTAACTGCTAGCAGATGTTGCTGTGTGGTGTGAAGCACACACAGCAGCCTAAACCACCAAGGTCTGGATACTGGCTTAGGGGAGGAAAAAAATCTTTGTGTTATTCAAGCAAATTTCAGGAGTGTCTGTAAAGTGCTTTTGTAGAATCTTATTCAGAAAATAAATTACTGTTGTTTTTATAGCTTTTAAATCGTTTTAGTGTTTGGAATTACTGCTGAAATCTAACAAGTCTGTACCATGGTTTAAGAAATGAAATATCATTTGAGCAGTGTTATTTAGGAAAGGATTAGCTGCTGATACTTTATATACAGGCAAACGCAGGTAAGTCACACTTAAAGCTGCAACTGCCTGGTATTGTACATTATAAGATTGCTGCTACTGTTGCATACATCTGCTAAACCTTAGCTTTAGCAGCTAAAAGCTTCAGTGTAAGCAGTGTGTTTTGAGTGGGCTGTTTTTGAAACTATTGCTGAAAATGAGGGGGACCGTGCTTTTCCCTTTGCAATAAGGTTATTGCAGTTTGGCTGGGGCATTGTCCTGTTTCCAGGGATGTGCTTTTTTTTCTGCATCAGTGAAATCTCATCCAGTTTTGGGCAAACCATGCATTTGTGAGACGATGAAGTTGCAGTGCGACCTGCTGGGCAGGTAGCCAGCCTGTCTGGACCGTTTATATATCATGCTACAGTTGCCCATCCAGGTAACTCTGGGTAAGTTGTAAGCAGTCGCTGTTCTCCGTGCCTGTCATGGGTAGGGCAAAAGGGAAAGAAAAAAGGGTATTATACACTGCAGCAAGTAATTCAACATAGATATGAAGAAATGCTTAATATTGTGTATAGGTATGAGTAACCTTATGTGGTGTTGGTCGGTGTAGTTTTGCTGAGTAACTTGTTGCTGGGATGCTCAGGAGCTATGATGTGGCTATGGTGGCTGTAGCTCCATCACAGAATGTTTTCAAGATCTGTTTATGTGAGTGTTTCTTCTGCATTAAAGCAGAGAGGTGGACCAGAAAACCTTTAAAGTTTCCTTTTAAATCTACCGTTCTCTGTCTGAGAACAAAGAAACTGGAAAATTACCTGGGTTTGCCCGGTTAGATACGTTACTGGAGAAGAGCTGTCCACTAGATGTCAGTGGTACTTCACTGAAATAAGATTAAAAAGCCTTTTCTGGTAGGTAGTTAAAGAGATGATGTACAGGTGGGGTCATCCCTGTGCTGGCACTCCTCTCAGTGCTGCTCCAGTGCTGGGGCTTGTCCTGGCTCCCCATGGACACCCAACGTTGACATGAGGAATGGAGCTGTCGCTGGGCTTGTGTGTGATGGCTAATACCTCACACAAGTTTCAGACCAGAAAATGAGACTATGTTATATGTTAAGGTTTTGAAGAGCCCATGCATGGGTATAGTATGCTTTTGAGACTAGCACTGTGCAAGCACTTTGCAAATGCCTCTCTTGTTGTGTAAGTATTTCAAAGATGCTCCGTTTACTAGGATTGCTAAGAATTTTTTTATCTTTTAAATGCAACAGCTAATTCTGTATTTTGTTCTAAGACAAAATTTCATGCTGATAAGGAATATGCAGATTTTTGTATGCTTTTTCACTTCTGAAAAAAACTGTAAAGAGGACCTGAATGTCCAATAATATTGTTAAAGAAGGGTTATCACAGAGATGGCAGATAAACAGAAGCTGGTCTTCACCAGTGTTTATAGTGCGTAAGTTGGATAAATTATATCTGCTTTATTTCACTTGACCTACTAGAGGTCCCTCTAGTTAAATCACCTGTAGTTTGCCTACAGTTGACCCTTTGTTGACTTATTTCATCATTTGCCTAGTTTTCAGAACAGGTTATGAGCAGTCCTTGAAAAGGTCCTGTCATTAGGCAGTAAGACTCATACATGATAATCTGCCCGTCACACAATATGAACACAGATGACAATCACTTACCTCTTTTATGTCATGATATAAGGCTGAAATTGCCTAAAATGAGGAAGAAAGCCATTATTTAATCAATGGAATTGTGTCAATTGAGTAAAATTTGTCTCTAGTGTAAACAAATGGAATGTCTTTGCGCTCTGTGAAAACAAGACTAAATTACTTGCAGATCTTTCAGACAGAAAGACATAGGAAGTGGACTTGCAGGCTGACACATTCAGGGTTTTGGAGTATGTATTTAAAATCATTATCCAGATTGCACTGGATTACTTAATATATTTTTTGCATCATGTGCATGCACTTTTATTTTTGAAACAATAAAAGCTATATTAGTCTTTTTTTTAGTCGTTTGATTATTTGAGAAATTTCTGAGAACAATGAGGTGTTATTACCAATAAATGTGCTAGTTAAATAAGAAAATGTCAAAAAACAGTCTTAACTTTTGAAGAACAGTCGTCAGTGTGTCCCAGGACAGAGAAGGTTATGGTACATGAACATATAAGAGACTTGATGCAAGAAAAAAAAGTTTTTCATAAAAACCAAACCAAAACACCCCCGCCCCAAACCAAACTAAGTTTCTTCATTGTAGCCTCATACATATATAAATAGCAGAATTTAGCAATTTCTAGATTCATGCATTTACTCAATTACCCAGTTTTTAGTACTGTGAACACTCGATATTTAGTGGCTACCTCCTGAAGAACAATCTGTATGTGTTAAAAAAAAAAAAAAGAAGCTGTGTGGACTATTGAGGATATCAGCCTGCAGATATTTTACATATACTTAAGTTTTCCACAAATCGAGTGGAAGAAAAATGTGTGTTAAAGATGTGTGTTTCTAATATATAAACAGCATAATTCTTTCTTGTTAAAGTAAATTTTATTTGCACTTTTGTAACTGGGATAAGGTGACCAGCTGGAGTAAGATTGATCACGTGCTTGACCTGATGCCTCTAAAATGCAAGATATAGCTATGTAAGTCTTCCTCACTGATTCAGAAATTGGGATTGCTCCACAGAGAAGTTTGTAGGAAGAAGCTAGTCTGGGAACCAGGTATGTGATCTATTTTTTTTTCTTTTAAAGCTCCTGTTGTGGCCTTTTGGAGATAATGTTGGATGATTGAAATGAACACTGTGGGAAAGGCAATAAACCATGGGTTTAATGTGTAGATCTTAATTCAAGAGGCTTCCAGGGCAGCCCCTTTACCCAATGAATGCCCAAAGAACCAAGTCAAAAGACATTTAATAATCTCAGCACTTCATAGGTCTGGTCCTTAACTGTGACAAGTGATGGCTGACAGGCAAAAGGTAGAGGGGTGGGCAAAATTTCAGCACTGAAGATCACAGTAAAGATATGCAATGCATTAGCCCTCCCCTTCTCCTTCTTTGGGTTGTCTAGAGTTGTGGTTATGCAGGGATTTTGATGGGGTAGGTTCCACAGCAGAGAAGGAGCTATCAATCGGAAGAGTCTGCACCTCATTGCTGTGGCATCCTCTTCTGCCACGGTCTGTGCCAGGCTCTGACTTGAGGAAACTGTCTCCCCTGCTTTGATGCTAGCTGTGCGCAGAAGCTCCCATCAGCGCAAGGGTGCCAGGCATGACTGTGGTCCATGCAAAGGTGGACTGACTGCCTACCATCTTCATCATTTATCAAGTTACACCACATGGAAGAGAGTATTTGAAAGATGCTGGGCTGTATCTTGTCCCTAATTGTGGTTAGGGAACAGCAGTTGTGGAGGTGTTTTCTTCTCAGATTCATTTTCAGGAAAATAAAAGGAGAAAGAAATGGCATCTTGGTGGAGCTGGAGATGTGGAGTCAGAATTCTTGGTTCTGTCCATGACCCTTACAATACAGGAGCTGCAAATTACAAACCAAAGTTACAGAAGAAATGGGGGTTCCTTGCTGCCCCAAAGTTGGGTCTGGATTTCTGACAATGCACGGAGAGTGATATTGTCACCGCATGCCATGGAAGCTAGGCCTCCACAGAAGAATATGAACTTGAAACTCCTTTGGTTTACTTGAACATATGACATCTATGGCTCTCTCCCACGTCTGTCTTCACTACCAGCCCTGAAGTTGCCATTTGACTAAATGCAAGTCAGCAAGTTTGTTGCCACTAGGGTTCCTGAATAGCTATTTATCCCCACAGGAGCCAGTTTCTGTATTTCCACGATGGCAACATTAACTGCACAGATCTGACACCAGAGGTGGTCTCTTGCAGTGGGGTGTGTTTCCCATTTCATGGTGGTGGCATAAACTGAGCAGTCTATTCTGCAGGCAGGTTTTATGAGGAGGAGAAATGGTTTGTCTGTCTGAAAACAGAGTGGAAAGGTGTGAGTAGGGAGGCTTTGGGTAGGAGGGTCTGTAAATCCTGGGGTAGAGTTCATATTATTCTGGATTTTGAGAAATCAGCAGGAAGGTGGATGCCAGCTCCAGTTTTGTTAGGGTGATGCTGCCTGAAACAGCCTTGGCAGTTGGCTTCATTTGCATGTCAGTGTAATGATAAAGTTCACTTCTTTGCATTGGAGGGGTTGCTTTGGATATCTGAATATGTTTATTCTGAAATGCCTGACATAGTAGCTGATAAAGAAAACGCTATGCTAGATTTTAATAAAATAAATATATCTAATAGCTAATAATCAGAGTGACATCTCTGTATTTGTCTGAGAATCTGATTCCTACCACTTCCAATTTTGTGCTCTAGGGTCTTGTTTCTCTTCTCTTGTCATTTAAGATCTGCTACCTTTTACATGAATTTAAAAATGCTTTTTATTGTTATACTCAGCATAGTAAAGCATACATGCAGCAAGGTAGAGAAATCTGCACCTTGAGTATCAGGTTGTCCTGAGACTTCCAAGAGATTAGCTTTTGAAGAACCTCTTTGTTTTTATTCTGAAAATGATCCAGTCCTGGGGATTTAATTTTCTTCTCCAGATCATTATGTTTGCATGTTTTCTTATCAAGGGAAGAATAAGTTTAGGACAGGAGCCTGTAAATCTCTTTTCACATCATTTATTAACAGTCACATGGTTCTGGTGCCATTGAAGGGAAAGATGTTGTTTATCTTTTATTTTTACAGTGACATCTAGTCCTTTCAACATGGTTTTTATCTTTAGAGCTCAGTGCATTATTCTGGTTTCTCACACCATGATTGTCCAGGGATAAGTAGGTCTGAACAAAACCCATGTAAATATTCTTCTCTTTCTGCTTAATCACCCTCCCTTCTGCAGCTCCTAACAGTGCCCATCATCCAGCAAAGTCAAATTGCCTTCAATAATGCAAGACTGGCTCTTTGCTGGATAGCCTTGGTTGGACAGAGGAGCAGAAATTTAGCGGGATCTTTAAGTTTTTGGGTTTTATCTCAGGTCAGCCAACTTTCTATGTTCAGAGACCAGATAATTGCCCTTTGGTTCAAAAGACTGTTCTCATCCTTTTTCCACAAAGAAACCTGAAGAGTTTATTGTTTCCGTGTTGTGATCCCTGAACAGTTGCTGAGGTTTGCGAATGACCATTTCTATCATTTGTGAAAATCCTACGGAATACTTTGTGGGATTTGCAGAAAAAAGTTTCTGGTTTCCTCCTCCTTCCTTCCATTAACACTCTGAATATCCTAGGGAGTGATTTCAGCTGTGTTCAGAACCACAACCCATAACAAATGATAGTGTGCTGGTGTGTCATGCAGCCAGGCACAGTGTGACCATGGGGAATTGCCCCACATGTGCCACATATGAAGCAGACCGCTCACAGTTAGGGCTGATGCCGGTGTGCTATAGGATGAAGAGCTCCTCAAGCATCTGAGCTATATGGAGGCGCAGATTGACAACGGAGTGCCACAAAGATGGAGGGAGAAGAGTTTGGCATTCTAAAAATAAATGTTCTCCTTTGAAAGATTAATCCTTTAAGGGAAAACAGAAAAATAAACTTCTTACTTGAAACTGAGACAAGGCCAAACTTCAACAGTATCATGTCCTGTGTGAGGAGAAGGTAATGCCTTTAAAATGTTCTGTTACAAGAGAGGCGACAACTCTGCTATTTTTTTGGGGATAGACAAACAGCCTGATTCTGCTTGCACAAGCTGAAGACACTTTTGGCTTTGAGGGGGGAGAAACTGGACCAAAGGCAGTTTTGAAAGTGTATTTGAAAGCTGTGACTAGTGAATTTGGATGCCCTTCTTATTAGGGGTTCAAGCATTAAGGGATCAAAAGTGGAGTGATCCCTTAAGGTCTTCAGCTTCTGTGTCTATGTCCTATTGATAATGGGAAATGAGCTTACAAGGCAAAAAAATAGTAGTAAATGTGGCCTCTGAGGATGAGTATAGTTGTGATTTCCCAGACCTTTGGATCCTACTGGGAAACTTCCAGACAAAAAGGCAAAAATCTTCCTATTGGCAAAGGTTTGAATACTGTATTTAAACGGAGCTTCCTCTGGGTTTCAAAAGGCAGCTGATCAAAGTGTGGCTTTGTGCAGAGACCACAATACACTTGACATACACCTACTTTAAGTTGCCTTCCTATAGCAGCAGCAGCAGCAGCGTGGCTGAGAACTAGCCTGAGATTCACAGTGAGCCTGCTCGCCGTGTCACTCCTCCTCTCTGAATGAGCAGCTCTCAGCAGGAAGTTGCTCTCTGGTCAGGTTGTATTTGGGTAAAGTTAATCTAAAGAGTGGGATTGCATTATAACTATGAGAAAGAAAGAGACAAGGTTTTTTGAGTGCTTGTAGCACTGAGTTGTAAACTTAGTTGAAGCAGACTTCAAAAACTAAGAAGTTGTGGGTTGTCAGTCCAGGAGCTGGGACTCCTGTTTGACGTTGTCTTCTCAGCTCTGATGTGAGTGCAAATATGGCTTGGAGCAGAGGAGCTGTGCTTCAGAGATGGCTTTTGGGCTGGGTCTGTAACCCTAATTTTCATAGATCTGAAGGACTCTCAGTTCCTGCTAGAATCGACAGTAACTGCAGGTGCAAATATTGGTGAATTGCAAAGGCTTGATTCAAGTTGGACACTCTTGGTTTCAAGTTGGCAGTTGAAAATGCTGCTTCTAGTGTCCATGCACTTCTCTTAAGGCTGTGGGATGCTGTGAGACTTGTCTGGCTGACTGATTCTTGCTGGTGTTTTTGAGACTCCTCGGGGGACTGAACAACGGTACATTATTGTTGCTATTAACAGTCATAATATAATCATTTTACTATAACTTGGGCAGTATTATATTCAGAGCAGCTCAACCCATCTTCTAATATCTCAGAGTTATGGTTTGTTTCCTTAAAAGTCATTTATCCAGAAACTTGGTGCTGTAGATTTTGCTTTGCTCAGTGAGGCAGTCCGAGCTCTTCTGGCTCTAGGAGCAGTGGACGTAAACATGTAACATTGCAACCCACAAATGGCATCGTATTTACAGTGCAAGGGTCTTGGTCATCTCTGGGTTACCATTCATGCTGCCATAACCCCATTTATTTCAACACAACTCACCTGGAATATTACAGGTGATAGGGAAGTTGACAAAATGCCTTAGGCCACTACAAACAGTTAAAAATAATACAGCCACCTGACTCAGCCTCTCAGATGGCAAAAATTCCCCCACTGCATTGAAGTTAGGTGGCCAGTATACTGGGATCCATCTTCATTACTTGTATATTTTATTGTGTTTAAAATTATGATTGAGGGAGAGTCTGAAAATAAGGTAGAAATACAGAATGCTTGAATTCATTAAGAGCCAGAGGAGATTCATTAAAGTGCGTTTGGCAACCCCAGACCAGTTCCTTACCCGTTCTGCAGAAACGCAAGCTGTGGCTTCTTTAAAATCCACTGCCAAGAGAAGAAAATGTTGCTTGCTTTTGCTTTTTCTGTTCCATACTTTCTGTCTCTGATTAGTCCTATTGTTTCTGTATGAATAAACCTGGCCACATGTCCATCCACAAACACTATCTAGGTGTTCCTGCTCCGGCAGGGGGATTGGACTAGATGATCTTTCAAGGTCCCTTCCAATCCCTAACATTCTGTGATTCTGTGGCTTCTCTGGTATACCTCGTCAGGCCAACAGATGCTGTTTAATTTCTAGATAG
>VZTO01024734.1:3735-26314 GCA_013400615.1 Syrrhaptes paradoxus
TCCCTGTCCTCCTGTGCCATACTCTAGCAGAAGGACTGCAGAAGGAACACAGCACCTTTCTGGGGTGCTGCTATGCATGGTCTTGGCTTTCACCCACCTTCTGCAAAACCAAGAACAGAGACTGTGCGGCTCTTCTAAGTTTAGTTTAAATCATCTGAGAAGAAAAAATGGTCTTCGCCTATTTTCTTGCTGTTCCCTAACACAGAAATGTATGCACACATACCTAATTCTCACACCAAGGAGACATTTCAAAGCACTTTATAAAACGCACTAAATGGATTCAGCACTTAGATGCAAACAACCACCAGGCAAAGGAAACAAAGGGAAACATTTCCCATAAAAAAGTCCATTTTAACATTAGCTTATCAAAACAGTGTAAAGAAAAATTAAATTGAAGACCAAATAGAAATTTGGTAGGGTACTTCTCTGGATGGAGAGTATTACTCTTCAATTACGTGTGCTTCCATTGCAAATCTATGCAACAAATGTATTACAAAGAGCCTAAAACATCTGAAAAAGGCCTCAAAAGTTTCAAATTTATTGTGCAAATGAAAATATGATTATAATGTTCTCTCACTAATGTACTTCAATGACTTAATATAATTCATTAAAACTATTTTCTAGAAGTACTGCATTTAGGGAGGGCCATCTAAAGCTACAACACCACCACCATGTGTCTCACGGAGCTCCAGTCGTTCAGATGAAGGTCTTTGTTATGGACACTCAACATTTTTAAGTTCAATCAACTTTGAAAGCATTCCTTGTAGAATCTCTTTTAGAGTGATACCCTTCTGTATTTTCTCTGTCTATTGACAGCAAAAACTTGAGTGAAGAAAATCTAGGCTTTCCATCGAGCAAAATTAGTGTCCAAAACCCAATCCCATTTTTCGTTCATCTTTCATGTACTGTGTCTATCAATGGAGACATGTCAAAATGCCCTGAAAGTCTGGTGCTCTCACCAAAGGTTTCCACATATTACTCAAACTTCCTTGGAAGCATGGGCTGATCTCCATTTCTGGTCCCAAGTTCATCTTACTGGCTCTTATCTCAGAGATATGGTCTGTCTGAATTTGGTATAACATGAATTAACCTGTATGGCCTTCCAGTGGAATCTATGCAATAACTCTACATTGCCGTAAAATGGCCTAACACAGGACATGAGCTCACAGAGTGATATTTTATTAAAATAACTAACATTTTGCAGTAGTTATGATGCCGAACTACCTGAAAATATCAATAAATGGTAAATGCTACCGTTCAGGTTCACTAGAAGCAATGTGCAGAAAATAAAACATGACATCATTACCCTTTCTATTAAAAAAGACAAAAGAAAGGCTCTTTGCCAAGCATTAGTGTTGTATTACATTAAGCTAGTAATTCAGGAGTTTTATTCTGTGGCAAAAGATCTAGGTTTCCCACAGAGAAGAGCTTCAATGCCAGATACACAATTTTTCACTTGAAAATTAGAAAAACGTCTACCAGCTCATAAAGCTCTGCAGAAGTAATCCACAAGAATCCATTATCAAAACCCAGAACAATACTTCAACTCCCAGATATTGAGAATATCTACAAATAATGCAAAATATTTTACAAAACAAACAGGTAAAAATATACATGCTGTGTATGCATGCATATGAGGAAAAAACCTCCAACAGTATCACATAAAAACCCACAACTTTGCTGTGTTCCAAGTCAAATCAGTGTTCTCTTGCTTTTTCCAACCGAGATAAGGGTAAGGCTATTTTAGCTAAAGAAGCCAACATTTACTATTAAAAGTAACTTTTGCTTGCAGTCAAAAATATGTCCTGTTACTGTAGTTTAATCTTTAACTAATTTATTTCAAGTGAGTGAGTCTCTTTGAATTTTTGCTTGCAAAAGTAATCTCTCTTCCATCAACAAGAATCTGTGAAAATTATTAAAATAAAAAGGTTTTCAAAGCAATGCTGTTCCTTACTTCCTTCGTTTATATTTGACTTCAGGCTTATTTAATATGCTCCCATGTAGATAAAAGTAGTACAATTTTGTTTTCACGCTGGGTGGCCAAAAGGTTAAACGTCAAGTTCCCAGTGTGGGAAAATCCCAAAGCAGACAAAATTGTTTTGATGCTTACTGAAGTTATATTTCTATCAGACTACTTAGATGTAGAACAGCCAACAATTCTGTTAGTTGATCTCGCTTCACTGAGATAAGGACATTATTATATTAAAACATTTACAAGCATAGGAAGCTGGAATGTGTTTAAAATGCTGTAAAAAGGGCCCTGTTCAAATACAATTCTGTTACAGGAAATCCTTGGGGTAACAATGTTTACCTGTAAACACAACTATTCCAGAAACCCTCCAGTTTAAGTATTACGCTAAAATATTCTCCACTCCTTCTTACATTAGTTTCATCACATGGAAGTTATTTAACCTCTAGCAGTTCTTCAAGAAGCTTGAGTGTGTATATCCTGCTATACATGTCCATATGTTTCACTGCATGCATACATTTCACTAAAACATATTAGCAGCTGCATCTGCATGTCCCAAACACGCCATCATCCTTTTTTAACATCTTGAGGAACACAGAATTAATGCTGAGAGGTAAGCCTTCCTTTTTCTTCAGCACGGCCCTCACTACAGCTCACTGGCAAGCAGTATCCTTCTCAGAATGATGACAGTGAGGAGCTTCAGATGTCATCAGCCATCTTCCCACACATGTCAACTGACCTATGACATGAAACGCACAATGTTTATGAAAAAACCTTAGCTACAAGTGGTTCTTGTAAAAATTATCCTTTATGCACCTCTTGGAACAGCATCCTCTTTGAGCAGACAGGAGAGTCTCCTCCCTAGGGGAGTTTGCCTTACTTTTTAGTGTTAAAGTCTTGTTCTTCAGAGATGGAAATACGTGACGTAATCCACTTAGAAATGTGCTGCTACAAATAAACTTGACCTTTTGAGTATTTCCACAAGGGAGAGTTTGACAGTACTGCTGAGATACTAGAAAAAAAAACAAAAAAACACAAATTTCTGGAAACATCCGAAGTATGCAGCTTCCTTCTGGAAATTAGCATTCCTTTCAAAAAACTATGATAAAGTACATATTTTGTGCCTGTCTCTCTCTGCTCCCCTTTTAATTTGTAAATCACCTCTGAAGGAATTGATTCTCAGAGACTATTCTGCAAAAATGAAGAGACCTGGAGTTCACTACCTTTATGCAATGACAACATGGTTCTAGAAAAGATCTCTTTGGAGTGCAAAGAAGCATCATTGGTATTTCCAAGGCCACTTTAATAAGCTTTTACAAATGACACTGGAATTAAGGAACATGGAAGCAAGGAACCAGAAGACAAATACGAATTCCTCTTAGGAATTCTGACACTGGATTACGTTTTTTCTAAAATTATTATATTTCTCTGAAAAAACATGATACACAGCTGTTCTGACAAGGTTAAATCCTCCGTAAGCAGTATGTTAGATCAGAGCTCGAGTCAATACTGTTCTCAGTTGTTGGTACAGAGAATCTGTATCAAAATAACAGTTCTTTCAAAGAGTCTCCTGGTCTAAAAAGCATCTCCTAGACTTCAGATGAGCTGTCTGTTAGTAGAGCTCTCCCAGTCTTCATCAAAACCGTCAGACACAAAAACAGCAGCTCCAAGTGCAGAATTTTATTTTGTTTCTGAAATGCTATGTGGCAGTAACCCTGGAATTAAAACTGTTGCTTTACTATAGTGTCCAAGATTTTGCCCCACATAATCACATAGAAATCCCTGGTCCTTGGGACTCGAATTTTTCTCAGAAAGCATCTGGGAAAAGGGAATCCTGCAGGGAGCTTAGCTTCATGCTGCTTCTGTAACAAATCTTACTCTCTGCCAGAACACCTCCAATGATATATGCTTGGTCAAGCAAGTTTTTTTTTGTACTGACCACAAGATTTGTCTTCAGAAAGTTTGCCCCACCACTGACACCATGTTGGCAACACATATCATAGCTTATTTGACTTGTAGAAAACAGCAAATTCTTATTCACCTGTACATAAATTCACAAATCTGTTGCTCATTAGGCTTCCTACTGCAAGAGTTTCACAGAACAGGCAGAAAGATCTGCAGACCATTCTATCACCCTGTTTCTCTAGGAGACTCAAACATAGCTTTTTTTTCTGTTACTCTCAAATGATGTACCTCATTTCTGAACTGGTAAAGAATGGGAAAGTATTCCATCAAAAATCTGTGTAATCCTCAGTGTTAATTGTGGAATCTAAAAGCCTTTAAAAAAATTTATTGGTTCCATAAATACTAGAGCATCAGTAAATACTAGATGCCAGCAGTAGGACAAAGCAACTAATTATCAAGCTCTATACAACTCTATATTCTTAAATATTCCACCACTACTGCCAAGCATTATTTGGACTCAGTGATAATGTCTGGGAAAAGTAACCTGTAGGGGTACTAACTGGGCCCAGCAAAACCCTCAAGATAACTTTCACAGGCCACACGAACATTATCGGGAAGCAGGTGACTTGCAAGACGCATTGTTCTTTGAAAGTCAAGATGTGAACTAGGTTAACCCTCCCTTTTTAGTATTTAGGCGGATCAGAAACCTATTCTGCTGTCTGCTAGAGCCACCTAGATGAAACAAGACAACCATTCTACTTATTACACTTTTACAAAAATTCATCTCAAGAAGTAAGGAACATGTGAGGGAATTTAGGACTAGATGTGTACTGGTTTTGGCTGGGATAGTTAATTTTCTTCACAGTACCTGGTATGCTGCTAAATTTTGGATTTGTTAACAAAACAGTATTGATAACATAGGGATGTTCCAGCTATTGCTGAGCAGTGCTTACACAGTCAAGGCATTTTCTGCTTCTCACACTGTCCCACCAGCAAGTAGCATGAGGGTGTACAAGAAGCTGGGAGGGGACACAGCTGGGACAGCTGACTCCAGCTGACCAAAGGGATATTCCACACCATAAGATATTGTACTCAGCAACAAAAGCTTTGGGGAAGAAGGAGGAAGGGGAAGGACATTCAGAATTAAGGTGTTTATCCACCAAAGTCTCCATTACATGCGATGGAGCCCTACTTCGCTGGAGATGGCTGAACACCTGCCTGCCAATGGGAAGTAGTGCATTAATTCCTTATTTTGCTTTGCTTGCTCACGTAGCTTTTGCTTTAGCTGCTAAAATGTCTTTATCGCAACCAACGAGTTTTCTCACTTTTTACCTTCCAATTCTCTCCCCCTTCCCCCCACAGGAGGGTGAGCGAGTGGTTGTGTGGTGGCTGCTGACCAGGGCCAAACCCCAACAACATGGTTCAGACAGCCACAGCTATCTTGAATGCTCTTGAACAGTTTGAAGATCTGCATATTTTACATTGTGATACTGTTTTCAGCTATAAAGTTACTATGTGCTATTAAAAATGAAATTATCCATTGTCAATGTTTCAGAAGGGATTTTTTTTAATGGAACCAAAAACTACGGGAGGAGATAGATTTTGTTTCACCTACATTAAAAAAAAAAATGTTCAATAATCTCTAGCAACTCTACGTTCTAAATGAAGGGATTTCAGGTTGTGCAGGGGCTGGTCTTTTTAGTGTCAGGACTGGGGGTTTTTTTTAGTGGTTGTTCTGTTAGAAAGTAAGTTATGAGCCTATGCAAACTCACCCAAAAAATACTAATTTTGTTAGCTAAGTCCCCCAAAATTTCAAACTGCTATATGGTCATTCCAGGTCAGAGCCCCACAGGTGACACAAGAAACATTCAGTGTAACTGCTTCTACCAGCTGCTGTAGATCTCTATAGCAAGACACTGAGAGCAGAGACACCACCTGTTTCTTGCTTCCAATGATCCAAGTAAACAGCATCTGTGAAAAGTATCCTGCTAGAAGAATAAGGAAGATTAAGGAAGAAGCATGCAAAGAGAAGTACTAGGATGAAGTAGAAAAGTTTGTATTGGATGGAAGGAGTTAAAAAAAGATGTTGGATGATTTCCCTTGGTGTAACGAAAAGCAGACTGAGACTGGAAAGTAAATAGGGAATTTAGGGAAACAGGAAAGTGGGGGAATGACAAACCTAGAAAGCCCCAGAAAAGTGTCAGACTTTGTGCATCAAGAATAAAGGAGAAACGTCTTTGACTCCTCCTTGACCTTCCAAAAGCAGCTGGAGAGGATCCCAAGATACTTGAGCCTCATCATTCTTTGTTGGTCAGTACATTATGTAACTGTAAAAGCCTCCTAGCAAAATGCGCATCACATTTTCATCAAACTCATCAAAACAGAAAATGCACATAATAATTCTCTGGCCATTACTCAAAACACCCTCTGCAGTAGATTCAAGAACTCCAACTCTGATCCTAATAACACTGACACTTTATATGACTTTTCATGATAGAATTTTCTACTTCAAACGTTATTATGTTGTTTTAAACTCATACGCACTACTAAGGTTGTTAAGCTCAGCACTCAAAATTAGGAATTAAAGAAGTTATCGTCACTCGGGCAACGTTACTTCAGCCTTCTAATAAAGGATGCTGCTATACAATACCATGAATACAATGCAATACAGTGCAATTTGAACACAGTATTTGCATTCTTTTTTTCTCCTGGATGACACCTCTGGAGGTGTTTTAGGTTTAGAGGACAGATAGCAGATGGAGCTCATGGTCAAACTACTCTTGGCAGTTCACCAGCTAGATCCAGCATCAAACTATAGTCTTTCCCCACTGCCATACAAGTCTTCCTGCAGCACAGTTCCTGCTTAAAAAAGCGCAGGAACCCACTACCTCACACTGAAAATTCCACAGCTATTTGATCCTCATTTTTGGGGGGGCTTCAATTGAAAGGATATTTTTTCAGGAATGCTGACCACTCAGAGCTGCAACTCGAAGTCAATGAGACAACTCTTTCAAAAATAAAAAACTGCAACATAAAGATAGTATTCTGAGATGTCAGTCTGTGCATTTAGTGTGGCAACACAAAACTGACTGGACATATTTCAAGTTAATCTTTCAAATATTCTGCTTTCCAAATGGAAAACCAAATTAATTAGAGCCCTTTTCCACATAGGAGCATGGTGTTTGTTTTCGAAAAAAATGGTCTGTGTATATATAGAAGACACATTTTATACATTTTTTTTATTTTACATTGATTCAAACATAACCTTAATTCTGACTTTTCAACCTCAATGCTTCTATAGTGACATGTGTGAAAGTTCCTAATTGCACATCACACTAAATTTACTGACTTTTCAAGGGTGCAGCAGACATATTTCCATTGAGAAGAGACTGAGAAGACCAGGTAAGTAAACAATCTAAAGTTCCGTCAAATCAAAACAGTATGAAAGACTGAAAGTTTTTCTTCGGTCCTCTGTGCCACAGTGACACACTCAAGACAACATGTACATGAAAAATCAAAAATACCTGGCTCAACTTCCCTTCACAAAGGATGCTGACAACAGAATCTGCCTTTCGGCTAACAATTCAGAGCAAAAGGGCCAACAACATTCATACTTAAGCCCAAGGCCTGCATTGCAAAAATGTAGATTCTCTTCCCAAACATATTATAAGATAAACCTGATCTGCACAAAGCAGGCCGTTTGCACCACTGACTTCCAGTCTTAGCAGATGCTGTACTGACAAACCACCTAATCACAGCTCTTGACATTTTAAAATATACCTATTTTTTAATGAAAAAAACACTATCATTACCGTGTATTATATCCTGCAGTTCATGAGTTTCTCCCTATCACAGGAAACCTAATTTTCCAGGTTCATGTCAACAGTTTTTTGTACCCATGGTTAGTCAACCAATGCTTTCGTTAATTAGTCCAACTGAAGCGCTACCTACTCGCACCAAGCGCCACACTATCACTTCTTATGAAGTTCTGCATAAATCCTTCACAGAAAAATTTATATTAAAAAGATAACTGTCCTAAATATAAAGAAGACAAACACAGGTTTTGCACTATCAGTAGCGGTTCATTAAAGAAACTGAAGGATGAGGACTGCTCCAGAGCCGAAAAACAGCGTAGGATGCCCAGAGTTCACATCCATGCTTCGAGGCGCAGCGCAGGCGTGCCACCGCCCGCTGCCTCCCGCGACCCTGCGGCGACAGCTCTTCCCTCCCGACGGGGGACGGGTGACAGCCTCCTGCCTCCGTCCTCGCCTCCGGGGGCCGTGCCCGCGCAAGCTGCCTTGCCCCCAGCCCCGGGGCCGGCTCCACGCAGGGTCACCTCTACGCCACAGCGCGGGGAGCGCCTCCACCGCCCCCGGCCGCCACCTCACGCAGACGTTTCCTCAGCAAAGGGCGGGGAACGACGCTCCTCCATCCCCGCCGTTGCCGGCCAGATCCCCAGGCAGCTGACAGCGCCTAGCGGAGCCCCGGCACGCCGAGCCGCCCCACCGAGCGCGGCGCGGAGTGAGGCCGCCGCGCTGTCAGGCGGAGGGGCGCGGCGCGCACACACCTACCGTCTCCTTGGCAGCGGCCGCCACGGGGATGGGGAGCAACGCCCGGGCGCCGCCCGGGTCGGCGGCTGCCAGGTCTCGGGGGGGCTCCCGCGGCCGGTCGGACAGCCGGTACCCCATGTACCCAGCGACGGCCCCCCCCGCAGCCCAGCCCAGCTCCCGGCGCCACCGCCTCTGTCCCGGCGCCCCGGTCCCGCCGCCGGCCCACAGTCTCCGTGCCGGCTGCGCGCCGGCCGCGGGGCCCAAGCGGCGGCGCCACCGCATAAGGCTGCGCAGGGCGGCCATGGCCGCCACTCCGCCCCGGAGACAGGCGGACAGATCCCCCGGGGCTGCCGGCAGAAGCCTCGCGAGAAGCAGGGAAGGGGTGGGGAAGCGAGAGGCCCCCCGCCAGTCCCCGCCCCGCTCCACCTGACCCGCTGCGCCGCCACCGCCGGCCTGCCCAGCGGACGGGGCTCTGCGGCCTGGCCGCCACCCCCCGCCTCCCCTGCTGGCCCACCGGCGGGGCTGGAGACACCGGCTGCCTGCGGGTCACGGCTGTGGGGACGGGCAGCAGCAGGCAGCGGGACGTTTTCGCCCGCGGCGCGCAGCGGCCAGGTTAATGGCAATAGGAGCCGGTGAGGCCAAGTAAAGAGAACGGGCACGAAACTGAATCCGGGCGGTTTCAGCCCAGGTACCGGGGAGAGGTGCTGCGTGACCGGGGACGGGGCTGCGCGCGTGGCACGAGCGCGTGTGCTCTGTGCGGCTGCAGAACCTCGGCGGTGCCTGCGGGGAGTGTGTCCGCAGGACGCAGCGGTATGTCTGTGCGGAGAGCGGGGAGCAGCAGGTCTGGAAAAGGGAGAGCTCCCAGCTGTGCCCCGTTTGCCTCAGAGCCCTGATGATGAGCCTGGATGAGACAGGGGAGGCTAGAAGTTAAAAGGGGTTAAAGAGGGATTGATTAAGAATAGCTATTCAGACAGTGTATGTCGCTTAACATGTGCTGTGCTTAGACAGAGTGAGAGGATGTACGGCTGGGATGATAAGGGAAAGAACTGCTTACCAAAACAGGATGAGAGAATGCAAGACTATTGACCCCTAAACCGGCTGCAACCAGGTACTTTGGACTGCGACCAAGAAACTAGGGAGCATGCACAAGGAGACAAGATGAAAAGTTCACTCCGAGGAGGACTCGATTTACTTCATCCTGTCGACCACCATACGACCACCAGAAAGCACTGTGCAAGTGCAGGAGGACTCTTTAGCTAATTATAATATAAAGCGGGGCTAGAAAATTAATACACATGAATGTATTGTAAAACAATGCATATGTAACATTTTAGGGAAGAAATATAGGGATAGGTTTTGCAGAGAGGCGCGCATGGCTTTGGAGGAGCTATCCCCCATGCATCTCAGTGCTGAATGAAATACATACCTACTTTACAACTTTCACAAGTTGTGGAGTTATTCCGCGCTTCATGAAGGTGGCTGCAGCATGAAGATAGCTCCGTTTTACTGCCAAGGATCTTGGTTATCCTTATTAGAATGAAGATTGCTGCAGCTCCATCAATCCTGTGAAACTTAGTAATATCCCAACACGTTTCCAAGGCTTTGAAAACTCTTGGAACCTACCCAATATACAGCTGAATCTAAAAGCATGAGGATTGTTTCAGATAAACTGAAATTAAACAGCATTGCCTGTGATACTAACATTTGGCATATTAAATCTTTGATTTTAAAATTTGTTTAAAGCTGAAAAATAGTGTGGCAGACTATTCCATAATTTTTTGAACTGTGCTGTAAAGTGTCCCTAGGTGGCACATAGTCCCACAGGAACAGTTCGGAAATGAAGTATGAAACGAAACTAGACAACATCCCAACAGGTAGTAATGCTGTCCTTTACCATTCTTAGATGTTATCTAGATAATGTTCCACTTGTTTGGTTGCTTACTGCATTGTTGCATTGGGACCCAATTTAAATAGTTAATTCCCTAAATAGCAGTGGGCTGTAAACGTGTGCCTTCCCCAGGTCCATCTGACCTCTCCCTCTAGTACATCTCTCTGCACCTCAGGTTCTCAGGTATTCTCCTGGCCCCTATTTCAAGGGTATTTGCTGTTCATTTCAGAGTGACCCCAGACTACAGCATCTCCTGCCCTTTTATACTCTTGTGTTATGAGCCCTTCTCAGCAGGGAACCACAGACAGTTGCCATGTCAGCAGCTGCTCCTCTGAGAAATATTCTTGCCTACAGGCAGCCTCCTGAGCATATCCAAGCACTAGTTAAAGACCAGTTGTTAAAGATGAGCCTGTTCTTTTGTTCCTGCCTGGTGCTGATGGGCAATAGGCCTTGTCAGTTATTTCATGTTACCGCGTTCCCTGTGGTACAACCTGCATCACCACCTATGTTACCCTGAAACTTCATAGGCTGCACACAAACTTTTGAAGTCACAGCCCACCTTACGGCATTTTTTATGATGGTCAGATGCAGTCTCAGTCTTTTTCTTTATGTAAATATGCTCTTCCCAAGTTTCAGACAGTTTTACTTTTTTTTTTTGTAAACCTTTGATGGCTTTGTATATTATGATGAACAAGTGTAGTTTTACCCTGGTTGTCAGCAAAACACCAGGCAGCCGCTGGCTCACCCTCCCCTCTCCCAAGGGTGAGGGAAAGAATAAAATGGTAAAGGGAAAAGAGACTCGTGGGTTGACATAAGAACAACTTAATAACTAAACTACAATAATATTTGAATTAATAATTATAGTAATATATACAAATGAGTGATACTCAGTGATACTGCCCCCCAACCCGATGATCAAGGCTCAGCCTGTTCCTGGCTAACGATCCCTGAGCAGGGAAGGTCCCAAAACCGCAATCCTGGAAAAGTGATAAGAGCCTGAGTGTCTGAGAGACCAAGAAGACCCTGAGAGAGGGACGACCCAGAGGGAGACGACCCAGAGCAAAANTCCAGTTGAAACCAAGACAACAAGATTTCAGAAAATATACGAACTATAACTCATTTTAATAGGTTTAAGACACTCTCATGCATTTTCAGTTTCTAGGAAACACTTCAGCAGTTACAGTATAGTGTCAAGGGAGAACAGTGGCCATGTTTGTCAACCGACAATCTGACAGATCATACAACTGTAGGCATGGCCCAGGTTCAATTACCTGAGAGCTGTGTCTGGAAAGGCAGGTATCTGGGGTGAATGACAGAGTTACTGCATTTCTTTAAATATTTTAGAATACTGTAAGCCAATTCATCCCTCAAATAATTCCCTTGACTTCATTATTCCCATCTGTTATAAGCTAATTATTTTGTTGTTAATTTTTTAATGTGTACTGCTTTATTTATATGTATGATTCCCAAGGGAAAATCTTGTTGTCAAATCTGAGCTACATCTCTGTACTAAATGATAAAAGGGCAATAAAATGGACAATATTTAGGTGTTAAGACAGTAATAGTTTCAGACGCTTAGCCTGAATGAAACTCAAGTATTTCACTTGCAGTTATATGACTAAGCATCCAGTCTGGAAAGTTTTGTAGAACATGGCTTTGGATCTTTTCAGTTCTAGCTGCTTCATTAGGAGACATCATTCACCAATACAATTACCTTTTTAAAATAGTCTAGTTTTTCCATTTGATTGGAAAAGAAAACACTTTTGGTCAATATAGTGTCCCAAAGTAAACCTGTTTGCTAAATGACTCATCAGTCACCTGAACTGTAGATGTGAACCATGAGTTACCTCCCTGTTCACATTGTTTTCCTGAAATTAGTTAGCTACATTTTAATGGCTTTTCAATAACACCTTTAGGCTAATCTTTTTTTCACTTCAAAAAGCCCAATACACATCTGTAACTACTTACACCTGGGTATGTTAGTCAGAACTTCTCTGGTGGGGCATTTGCTTAGGAACAAGAGTGCAATTTATTTGTCCAGCAAGTAAAAAACTGTAAGCTGTCTCCACATCTTATGTGCACAGATTCAGAAAACATGTAATTTAATAAATCAAGGTGTTCTTTTCCAATGATCCACTTACAGAATTAATTTAAAAGCTGCCAAATGAGGATTTGAATGTTGATATATGTGGAAAAGGTCCATTCTCACTGGATGTAACTGGCTGTAAATCTGTCCTCACTACTTAGCTTCTCTGTCCCATTCTGCTTATACAGAAATTATCTGCAAAAACATGGACAATAAAATAATGAATATTAAAAAGCCCTAGGAATTTCTGTCTTAATTTAAAGAAATAAAACAAAAAAATGAAGGTGCAAGAAATTTAGAGCTTCCTTTCCATAGGAAAATAATATTTTTCAGCATTACTTTTCCCTTGAGTTTTTGTAAATAGGTAGATATATTTATATATATATATATACATGTAAGTATATATGCGTACATACTTATAACTGTTATCAGTTCAGAAGAAAAAGCTCTGAATGCTTTAAAAGTCTGTGTGTATTGCATTTAAAAGGCTTTAGATCATCAGATTGTGACCTAAGTTGTACATGGAGACTTTAAAATTATTCTGTTCTTTTTTTCCTAGTAAATCCTGCACAAAAATACACCTTATTTTACTTGGACCTGCAGTGCTCTGAAAGGCTCTCGCTGTAGCTTCTGCATGTTCTGCTCATCTTGTTGAAAGTAGTCAACCATGTTTTCTTGTCCAAATCTAGGAAGAATCTGGAAATGACCATGATACACAGGTATCTCCAGCTGGACATATTTCTTTATATTCTAGTCGGTGTTTTTTGTTCCACCCTATGTTTGCTTTCTCATGTATTCATTAACCCCCTTCATTCTCCTAGCCAATATTTTATTATATCATTAAAATTTTATGGCTGGCACAGCACTGTTGTAAGGGAGTTGTAAAATTAATAAAGGTGCAATAAATTGCAGGACATAAAGTTTCACAGCTAACAACTTTTTTTTTAACCAACCTGATAGATATATAGATCTGTCTCTCTATCTATATACTTAGTCTATGACTATCTGTCAAAGATTTCAGTCCGCTGCTTTCTCCACTCCCTTGGTAGCCACCGGTTTTTGCCTATGACAGTATGCTATTCTTAGGAAATATACAGTAATTATATTGTCTATAGAAGTCCTAACTACTTGCTATAGAAATAAAAACTTGAACACATATGTATTTGTTCAATGACACTGAAAGTGCTGTCTCTAGGAAGTATACGTAGAGTTGATTAGATTGTGCCATATACTTTAAGTTGAATTAAGTGCTCTTGTAAAAACACACTTCAAAATTATTTGACTTCCCATGGTATAGTCTCAGAAGGTGCAAAAAAAAAAATCTTTAGCGTTATCTTTTCCTGTCACATGACTAGTGCAAACACCAAAAAAAATCTTATCTTTTTTGTTTCTTTTCTGGTACTTTATAAGACAGCATAACCGGTTTAGTGCCCAGACATTAAAGACTCCACTTGGAACAGATCAACATTATATATTCCACTCTCCTTTAAATGTTTCCATTATATAACAGGAAAGATGTAGCCTTAAGGGTCTTCCAGTGTGTGATGACTGAGGTTTTTTTTTTTAAAGCCTTCTCTACTGGGGACTGTGGTGCCTTCTAAACAGAAGAGCCCTCTACTGTTCGTAGGACTGGGAGAGCACTGCTTGGACCTGGCAACATTATCTGTATTGGACCATCTTTAGGCTTAGAATATACCTCCTCCATTTAGCTGTACCATCCTAGTGCACATCCTGCAACTTAGCAGCTGTGATGAATAGTTTGATCTTGACCTGCCAGTCATGTCAATGAAAATACTTGATGCGTGTTTCAAACGTTTTAGGTACATTTGAGCAATCGGTGTACAGGCTACTTGAGAAATAGGTGCTATATAGATTATTCAACTTTGATCTATTTCTTTGATTTAGCACTGCAATTAAGTAGATTTGGTTCAAAGAGAAAGCCCATTGGTTGATGTTTTACACTGATGTGATAATGTTTACACAGATGTGCTTTGAAATCTCAATTATGGTGGATTTTTGGGTCCCACCACATGACAGGCTCCTGTTATCTGAAAGGTAAAATAATATGACATCTATCTGTAACTGCCTTCAGAGCAGGTCTGCCTGTGCTCTCTTCTGAGGTGATTTATCTGATCATTGTATTTAGCGTTTTTTCAGTTTTATATCCCTCCACAGTAAATCACTTGCTTTAAAGCAGCCTTTTTATAATTCAGGTGCACACAGGGGCAGTACTTAGGACTGCAATGATGAAAAGGTGTAGCATTACCTGCTTTAAAGCACCTGCCAATTAATTAGCCCCATATTCTCCGTAGCAAATAAAGCTAAGCAGTCAAATCCATTTGATCTCTCAGATTTAGACTGTGGTTGAAAAGACCATGGAGCAAGATGGGAGAACTAATCTTTCTTGATTCTCTGCAACTTTTTTGTTTAAATGAAACCTTAAACTGCCAAGCAATTCTCTCAAACTTTTGAAAGAATTAACTATGAAAGATCCTTGTGTTTTATACTCTAGTACCATGTTTTGACATTGTCGAGGAACTGCATTGCATATCTGGATCATGTATTTTGAGCCCTAAAATTCATCAGATATTACAGAAAAAAGCAGCAAAGAAGGCAAAATTCAAGCTCTTAGTTTTAATATGCCGTTGTTTTACCATTGCTAATAATGAACATGTGTTACACGAATAGATTTGCATGCATGAACCATTCTACTTTGGGGATGAAAAAAAATATGTGTATGCTCAGCTGGAACAGGGCTGCAAAGTCCTAAATTGGTTCAAAACACTGTAGAAAGAGAATTATTATTATTAATTTGTGGTGCTTACAGACTTTGGTGACGGAAGATGGATTAGATGAGCCATCTCTCAATCTTTCTTTCTTCATCTCTGCAGGTTTTGAAAATATTTATCCCTAACCAGGGGCCTGCCCATTTATGTTTTGAAGATGTTGTGTCGATATCCAAATGCTATAGATCAGTTTCATGTCACGTTAATGATAAATTAAATGCGAGGGAGAATTTGCAGAGGGGAAAACACCTCCCTGACTATGCCAATTTCTTTAGAAATTCCCCTCCTTGTAGCTGGAGCGATAAAAGGAAAGGGTAATGCATGTACATTTTATTAGCGTTTTAGAACGGGGAGTAAAACTGTCAGATCTTTTTTTTTTTTTTCTTTCATGTGTGTCTGGGCAGGTCTAACCCTCAGGTAACGCCCTTTCTTCTTCTTCCCTCCTGCCTCTCCTTGCACCTGTCCACGTAATGCTCCGGCACCTCACGCCGGGGCCCCGTTCCCGCCTGCCCGCTGCCCGCCGCCCGCTCCGCGCCTGCCCCCCCGCGTCCCCTGGCCCGAGCCCGCCCCCGTGGGTGCCTGCCTGCGTGCGGCGGGGCGCGGGGGGCGCGCCGGGAGCTCCCTCCCCGCCGTCAGCTCAGATCAGAGGAAGGTGTGAGCAGAGGGGGAGCCGGTTTACAATTTCAAACGCGGCCTCCCCGCGGAGGCCTTCATTAGCATATGTCAGGGGGACCGACGTATATATATATACACACGCGGGGCGTATAAACACCACCCCGCCGCCTGGCTCGCCGGCTCAGCTCGGCGCGGCTCGGCTGGGCTCTGCTGGCTCCCCATGCTTGCGGCCCCGCCGCGCACCCCCACATGCCCGCCGGGAGCGCGCCCTAGCCCGCTCGCCCCGCGCCCCCATGGCTCCGCTGACCGAGGTGGGGGGCTTCCTGGGCGGCCTGGACGGCCTGGGGCAGCCGGTGGGCGCCCACTTCCTGCTGCCGCCCGCCGGGGAGCGCCCGGCGCTGCTGGGGGACCGNCAGATCCTGCCCGACGGCAGCGTGCGCGGCACCCGCCAGGACCACAGCCTCTTCGGTAGGCGCGCTGCCCGCGGGCGCGTGTGCGCGCGTGCTGCCCGTGTGCGCGTCTGTCCATGCGTGTGCTCTCACGCGTTTGCACATCCCCACGCGTGTGCTCGGGTGCACGTGTGCGTGTACGTATGTGTGCATGTGTGTACGTCAGTGCGCGTGTGTGTACCTGCCGTACGCTCGGGAGGGGGCTGTGATGCCCCCGGTGCTGGGACGGTCGGACAAGATCCCGCCACCGGCTTCATTCACCCTTTGGAATTAAACTACGGGGGTCACCAGGGCATTGAGCTGCACCGGGGCATGAGAGCAGCAGAGCGAAGGGAGGGCTGTGCATCCCACGCGAGACAGGAGGTACACACACGTATGCCTGGCTCAGCCTGTGCTGGGTGTCTGTGAGTGCCTGCAGACGCCTGCAGGGTTAGTGGGAAAGGTTGAATGTCAAAGCGATTCTTTTTGTATTCACTATCTGTGCTCCAGAATCGGGAGCTTCTTGAGTCTTTGTAGAATAGCATAGATCGTGGAGCTGGGCCTGCTGACCCTTGGGCTACGTTAGGCTGCTTTGCAGGACAGTTGAAGCAGAGGGGCCTAAAATGCCTTTTTGCTCAAATAGTTAAAATGCTTCCCGGTCAACATTCTCTGTCAATAAATCAAAAAGAGCTGAAGATGACTCCAAAATGTAAATGTTTCCTGTGATACAAGAGTAAATCCTAAATAGTAGTTGTAGGAACTGGACATTTGAAGAAACCTGCCGTTGTCAACTACATGTGAGTTTTTGTGTATATTGATTTAGCAGTCATAAAAACGTGATTAGAGAGTTTCCTATCATCCTCCCCATAGTCAAAACAGTCTGCTGGAATGGATCTTAATTGCTTTTCTAACACATGGATGTTTTCAGAAGTAAAAGAGCAGTAGTCAAACAGATAATTCTTCTTAGAAGGAAGTTTTCCTACAGCATGTAAACATGAAATAAATCTTTGCTTTAAGAGAAAAAAAGCATTAGCCCTAGATCAAACGTTTCCTGGGCTTTTTAGAAGTGCTCTTCCTTTATTCTACCACTATTCTCGGCAGGCTTGTCTCATGTGGTTGCTTTGTGGGTTGAATCACCTGCTTATTACAGTTTTGAAAAAGGGTAGCTTTGAAAATGATACCAGAAAGACAAAATACCTCCACCTCTTTTTATGGGGACATTGTGCTTTAGGAACTGGAAAACTAGGATGATTTACATGTAATAGAGTTTTTAATGCTTACTCTTTGTAAAGGATTTATTTTCTTTGCTGCTTGGCAATATAAATAACAAACCTGCCAAAGCTCAATTAAAATTCAAAACATTTAAAATTATTGTATAGTCCAGACAGTCCATCTGTCTGAGAGTGAAAAATGGTCCTGAATAAAAAATAGTAGTCAGAAATACAGCAAATAGACAAAAACTCATAATCAAAATCAAATGTACTGTTTAAAACCACTTGCCTTATATTCAGATTTGTTTTTAATGTTTTGTGGTTTTGCTGCTGCACAGCAAAATCTTAGGTATGATTGCAGAATGACTTCTTTTTGAGGTTTTGTTTACACTGTTAACAGCTTCCAAAAAGCCAGTTCACACATTCCCTTTCTTTCATGTTTTGTATGTACTGTAATCTGTGCATATCAACTGGTTAAGTATGTTGGCATACCCTTGCCAAATTCAGGCTTCAAATAGTGCCTCATCTCCTGAATACTTTATATTATTAGTATTTATTACATTTTTGGGCAAATGTAATATAAATAATGCTATAATCCAAACATTAGCAAATAAGCAGCCTATTTCTTGCACATAAAAAGCCTGCACTGAAGACAGCAATTTGTGTCAAGAGGTAGGGGCCCATATGCTAGATAAGATGTCTGGCAAATACCTTTTTTTTTTTCCTGTGGGTAGATTCTGTTATATAAAATTCCCGTCTGTACTTTGATTTCCATTCAAATGATCTAATAATGGATGTTTTCTTAAGATAATGCTATAGAGAAAGTAAAGTATATTTTCAGGTAATTCAAACTTATCTTCCAATGTTTGAATAGGCAGTTTAGCAAATAGTGTATAATCATTTAGATTGCAACTGAATACTGAAGTACTGAAGGCTTTAGGGTCAGCGCTGAATAAAATCCTTTCACATTCAACATAAAAAAAAAAAGGTTTATTAAATGGTATAGGATTCTTGTTCCTAGATGAGGCTTCTCAGACTGCTTTCATGTGAATGTTATATAGATTTCCATATAGTATTTGAAATTTCAGAGAAATTAAGCCACATTTATTATAATATGTATATTTTCTACTCTTTTTTCAACTGTGTTTTGGATGCTATCTATTGTATGCTTACAAGTTGAATTAAAGCAATCCTTTTTTTTCAGGTATCCTTGAATTCATCAGTGTGGCAGTGGGACTGGTCAGTATTAGAGGCGTGGACAGCGGCCTTTACCTTGGAATGAATGAGAAGGGAGAGCTCTATGGCTCTGTAAGTACCACTTTCATGTCAGCTCATACATGTTTACATGTTGATTCACTTCTTGGCACTATGCAAACCCCTCAAGTAGCTAGCTGAGGTCATCTTAGCTTTCAAAACACTAACATCTTTCCCTGTTGAAATGAGTAATTTAAAGTATACAGTATAGCCTTGGATACTAAAGATTCAACGGGAAAAGTTTCTCTGTCCTAGATGAAGAGAACTGAAAATAAATATTCCTCTTAAATTACGACAAAAATAGCTAAATTAAACCAGCTATTCAAACAGCATTTAAGATGCCAGCTATCTAATTTTCCTTTATCAATACTACAAAGTATCATAGTGCATACTCCTAACATCAAAAACACTGAATGCAACTGGAAAAATAGTTAAAAGGATAGTTACGGAACAATAAAACAACAATTAGTATAGTACCCTGACTTACTTTATGTATAGCCTAATGCTTCTTTACAAATCAGTAGGTGGTACTTCCAGGTACCAGCTCTTTAACATAAAAGCATTTTTTCAAATGCTGGGAAAAAAAGAGCATAATACCATATGTCACAGTTAGGTGCCACTTTTATCTGAAAAATCTGAATGGTGCAAGAGTACTGGCACTATCTGTAGATCCCGACTGCAATATTTGCATTTAAGAATGAAAATAAGCTTGTACTCCTTACAGTTGATTTATGTCTGTTGAATAACTTCGATATATGACAGTAAAAATATAATCTTTGATTTTTCCAATACTATCAAGATAGTAATAGTCTTAGACTCTTTCCCTTTCAAATCTTAAAAAACACCTTGAGATAAAATATTCTGTCTCTCCAGTTTGTTTGGTTGTGGTTAGTCTTGTTTAAAATGTGAGAAGTGATGCACACCGCAAAGAACACATAGAAATACCTTCCTGATCTGTGACATTGCACCTGAGTCCCCCACTAAATCTAATTTCTGGAATGGTGGATACTGCAAGACAGAGCTCTACATAATAGAGTTCCTGTAGGTCAGGTGAATTTTGGTTAAATGATAGAAGTAATGGCTTCTTAGAGAAAGAGTTATCTAATTCATGTTTAAATCCAAAATTGTATATATATGTGTCCAGTTTTCAAAAGAATAAAGATTAAAGTAGACTTCCAAACTCAGTGTCAGGTCTACATACTCTTCTTGGGTTTAATTTGTTGACAATTAAATGAACAGTAAGGCTGCACAAAGCCTAAAACATTTTCTTTATTTTTATCATGTTTTTTTTCATGTGTGTTCAGATGTCTAGTGACAGCTTGACTTATTTTTCGTTGCTGTTTCTTTCTGTAGGAGAAATTAACTTCTGAATGCATCTTCAGGGAACAGTTTGAGGAAAACTGGTACAACACTTACTCGTCCAATGTGTACAAACATGGAGATTCAGGGCGGCGATACTTCGTAGCACTTAACAAAGATGGTACTCCCAGGGATGGGGCAAGGTCCAAAAGACACCAGAAATTCACACATTTCTTGCCCCGGCCTGTAGATCCTGAAAGAGTTCCAGAACTGTACAAAGATGTGCTAGGATACAGCTGAGGAAGGGGACAGCTTTGGAAAAAAAAGCCATACTGGAGCTGTTGCCCCTGCTTTCCTGGCAATACCAACGTGAGGAACCTGCAGAGGTCTAGGATGCTGGATTGGAAGAAGCTACTTTGTGATAGGCAAGCCTCTGTTTTCTAACCTTTGGATTTAGGAGACAAAGCCTTAAAGCTGATAATGACCAGCTTCCTTCAAACTTGCTGAACTCTTTGGTAGCCGGTAACCAGAGGGAAGTTGGCGTGTGACTTTTTTAAAAATAACAAGCTCTTGGAAATTTTTTTCTGGATTACTTACAGTCCATAAATTAAAAAAGAACTACCTACGTCATGTGGATGAGACAACAGCTGGAAGAAATAGAAAGAAATGGACTGTAAAATAGTAATAAAACCTGAGAATTGTATATGAAGTTTTAGTGTCTCCGCTTTCATGATGGACCTTAGATGTCAATGCATCATAGTCAGAGCTGGAACTTTTCTTCAGGATGGACCTATTTATAAATCTCCAGATAGCACATATTTATTTTATATATTTATTTATTAAAGAGTTTATTTTTTACTGGGATATGAAGATAATACAAGCCCCTAACCCCAACGAGAAATCATTTACAGTGCCAATATTTACTCTGAGTAGTGTCGTGATAGAGAAATGGCATTACATTTCAATGCATCTGAAACCTGAACATTCCTGTTTCATTGTTCATCAGTTACAGATAAAGTTATATTTTGTGCACATACCATTGCCTTGTGACTCTCCTTGTTTTGGAAAGAATGTGTTGGGGTTTTTTTGACCTGTGAGTATGCCTTACAGATCTGTATTGAATTCAAATGCATATTTAAAAAGCGAATTAAAAATTATTTCACTTTATTTGGTTTACTGTCATTTTTAAATTGAGAGTCTCTTAGCACACTGTGTAACGTTTCAAACCTACAACAATTGTGAGGAGTGTATTGCAGTTACCTTAAAAGAAAACGTAGTATTAGCTCCTGAAATCTTGATTTAAATCACGTGCTTGATTTTTTTTCCAAATGGTTCCTACTATCTTTACTAACACACGAATAGCTATTCTCTGTATTACTTAAAATTTTCATGTAGGATTCTCATCACTATGTAAGATATTTTAATTATATTCCCTATCAATATGTTTAAGGAGAAATCGTCAGAGTAAGAAGTTTCTGATATCGCTGAATGAAAAGTTTCTGTCAGTGAAGGTTGTTCCTCCCCTGAGTACAGAGGAGCCTAAGGAGACTACTTAATTCCTCCTTTAGGGAATAATCTCAGCATAAGTTTTTTGTGTCAGGGCAAAGATGAGCTATGTCTCTCTGCCAGTTGCAGTTAAATGACAGGTAGATTGCGCTAATTTACACTAGTTCAGGACTGCCAGTTATGAAGCACAAATTCATCTGCATATTGACTAACAGGAAAGTCTCTGCTCTCTGTAAGAGTACGAAGGATTAATAACAGACCATATATGATTTAGCCCTAAACCTGATGAAGCTTGCTGGCAGATGACTGCCACTTCCATGGGAATGGTCTGGCCAGGAAAAGGACTGCAGGAAGGGCTGCCCAGGAGAGGGCAGCAATATTTATACTGTACCAGAGGTGGTCTCACGTTTCAGGTGCCAACACTCGCAGTGGACTCCAGCCCAAGATAACTCATTTGAGTTTAGTTTTGTGGAAGCATGTACGGTTCAAGTACTGCACGTGCATAATTTTTATTAAAGTATTAACAAAAACCATTTTCCAGTATGTAACACACTTGCTAGGACCATCGCTGTACCAGCACTTCTCCCAGTCTGTAATGTGAAGTGGATGAGCATAGATCACTGATGGATTGTGGACAAACATTTTACTTTCTGCCAAACAGAAAGTGAATGCAGATACACAAAAAGATATTTCAGCACTTTGTGGCTAGCAATATGTAACTTGCTAAGGTTAAAGGCTTCTTTAAAATTTCCTGAAAAGCAGGCAGTGGAAGACATACAGTGCACTGAATAGAGTTCATTAAAATAATGTTGCAATGCAATTCAACTTACCATGAAACAATGATTTCATGGGTGACACTGAGTCCTGTTAGATGAATAACTGAAGCAAAAGTGTATGCTTTAAATAGAAAAAAAAGTCCTCTGCATGTTAAAAAGTAATTTATTCCATGTATGTAAAAAAAACTGTGGCTGCTGCTCAGGATATAATCAGTGTTTAAATCATACCAATAAAAGAGTTATCTCTCTTTGGATTAGCAGTTTACTGTTAATCCAACTACCTCAAAAGTATCACAGAATCACAGA
>VZTO01024736.1:12289-24036 GCA_013400615.1 Syrrhaptes paradoxus
CTTCTTATCAGCTTTCTTCTGAGCACAAATCCAAAACACAGCCTCTTGCTAGCTATTATGAAGAAAGTTAACTCTGTCTCTGCTTAACCCAGGACAGAAGGATAGAAAGGAGGACCCTGGGAATTACAGGCCTGCCAGTCTCACCAAAACTCAGAACATTTTTTTTTTAAATTATTTATGAAGCTTTCCATGGAATTGGATATTTGAGTACAGACCTTGCAAATTACCAAGTTCATTACTATCCAAGGAAGTCAGTTCATAATGCTGGTGGGAGAAGATACCAATACCCGTGTGTATTTGCAAGCATTAGTTGAATTAGACCAATTTTAATCTAATTTAATCTTCAAAAATTATTCTGTACTTGGTAGCATGTGCAGTTCAGTCAGTTTAGCAAAATACAGCGGAGAACTTGTTTATGACTAAATCATACACAGTCGTGTACTTTTGCTCTTTTTATTAATGCCCTGACCTTAAGTTTACAGACTTATGAGGCTTGAGTTCAAATGGCTAATGAAAGGATATAAATATCATCATGAAAATCAAAGCATATTATACTGTTCATTAAAAAGGATGAAAGGTTTGCATATCTTACCATTTTTCATACACAGATCTCAGTCAAAACAAACCACCAAAAATCTGCCCACATCTCAGACAATATTTAATAAAGAAGACTGGGAAGAGGCAGGTTTACTATGAGATAGTCTGCGTAACTCAACAGCCAGTGTAAGATCCATGTAATTCCTCCAGAAGCTTGGTGTGTAGTCTGAGCTGATCATTTAGCTCTGTACCTGATCATGATCGTGTAGCTGATCACTACATCCTTCTCAACGGATTGCTCCAGAGGCAATTATCCAACATATTTGGCAAACTGACTTCAGCATGGGATGAATGTGGCCGTTAACAGAGTCGTACACTCTGCCTAACATCCAAGTGTATCATTCGTAACTGATACACTGTCTGCCTTCGTAAGAAGTCTCGAGAATACATCTTCTGCTCTGATGTTTACTCTTCAATCCACAGAACGTTTTCCATCAGTTAAAATAATGTAAGCTTTGCATACATAAGCACCGCTGTGAAATGAACCGTTCCATGAGTCAGGGAGATGTAAAGCCCATTTTCTGCGGCATGTAAAAGTTAAATCTCATGTCTTTATGAAAAACAATTTTAATAAATTTTAAATGAGCACAGTCAACCGTGTTGTCTGGTATTACATTTACATCAAAAAATATAAATACAGTGGAAAAATACATTTGTTAAAGCTACCGTCAAATTCAAGATGGGAAGAGAGTTATAATCAGATCAGCTTCGGAATTTAAAGTAGAGATAGACTTTTGCAATTTCCTAGTCTGAATGAACACTTCTGGAAGTCAGATTTAGGTTAATAATATGATGGAATGAGGTGTTATACTGCAACATATTTCTGAAGTCTGCTGATCACATATTTTACAGGATGTGATTCTGACACTAGCTGTCTCTGTTTTATTTTATTAACACCCTTGAAAAGAGAAGTGTTGCTTCTTTTACAATTATAACTAAGTTAAACCATATTTGTAGGGGATTTTATTTTTTATAATACCAATTTCCATACAGTGAAAAAAAAGCTCAGGAATTATGTCACCATCTTACAAGCTGGAAGAGTTGACATAAAAACCGGTTTTGTAGACCAACTTCTTTGTGATTTCGGTCAGATGTTTAATTCTGAACCACTTCCTGGGAAAATGATGCTTCCATTTTGACCAGGAGAAGGTAAATAAATCAGAAAATAGAAAATCTGTGACCAGAAGGGTTTGTAAATAGCTTTGAGAAAAATGATTTTTTTTTTCTAGAGATGACAAAAAATATTGTTCTTTGTTCACGCATTTTGGACTCGTACTCTGTCATAGCTTAATACATGACGTGATGGAGACTGTTAAAGATAAGTAGCATGTGATAAATTCAGGGGAAGATCAGTTTTTTCTTTTGTTTGGTGTATGTGCTAACTGAAACTCATTCTGCTCATTCTGGGCTAAATTTTTGCATTTATATTTATGAACAGGTCACCTTCCCCTTAAGGGGGGAAGAGAAGCTATGTGAATTCTAAAGCTTACCCAGAAAATTCACAGGAAAGAGGAAATAAAAGTACTGGATGAAGGAGGAACAGTTCTGGATAGAACAGTTCTCCAGGTTGCATTATTCCTCCTGGGTCACCTCCAGCATTCCATGTGCATTGACTAGTTATTTATATTACAGCTTTTTCAATCAAGAGGATTAATTTTATCAGGCATATTACAAAACTATTTAAAAAAAATCTTCTGTGAGGACAGTGATAACTGTAACATAAAATTAGTAGACCCAATGATAGATATGCTGTGGTGAGGATGACCCACTGTGTTTGTTCTCTTTTTTAGAGGTCAGAGTAGGAAACACTCATGTCTTTTTAAGGAGTCAATAGCTGTGCTACTCGTGGTGATTCAGCCAAGGTGGTATCAAAGTTCCCAAACAAGTTCTCATAAAAGAAAAAGTAAGGTTATATGAAACAAATTAAACACTTAAAGGCACAGGTTTCTCAATGGAAACATAAATCCATAGAATCCTATCAAGTCATAGATAAATTTCTGGGCCATTCAGAGTATTCAAACATAAAAAGGACAAAATTTGCAATTTGTATAAAATTAACCAGGGTAGAAAATGTAAAGCAAAATGCAATGAAATACAGAAGGATGTAGTGATTTTGAATGCCTGTATAACAAAATGAAAGATAAAATTTACTGCTGACAAAAAAAAATAATGAATAGTGAAAAATATAATCCTGACTTACAAAAAAGGTTTCAAATTTAGTTGTTATCACTTGGCTTCCATATTAAGGGAAAATAAATACTAAATAAACTAAAACTCTCAGCTTGAAAACCAGCTAAATAATGTGAGTTACAGCTTAGGTCTGTAAAATTATGAATACAGAGAAAATTAATAAGGAAGCTGGACTTGATGATCTTACAGCTGGACTCAATGATCTTAAAGGTCTTTTTCAACCTAAATGATTCTGTGATTCTGTGATGGGTTAGCTCTTGGCTGGGGGCCAAACCACACACATCCGCTCACACAATTCCCACCCCCACCCAATCATAGGGGGGAGAGAATTAAAGGACTAAATGGGAAAGAGGACTCGTGGGTTGAGATAAGGACAATTTAATAACTAAACTACAATAATATTGAAAATAATACTATATAAAAATATACAAATGAGTGATACACAGTGATACTGCCTCCCCACCCAATGACCAAAGGCTCAGCCTGTTGCCGGCTAACGATCCCGGAGGAGGGAGAGAATGAGTGCTACACAATGATACTGCCCCTCCCCCCTGACCTGATGACCAAAGGTAGCTCTTCCCACGCATCAAAGCCACAGACTGCTCTGCCCTAATTTTATAACCCCATTGTAACTGCAGAGTGGGAAAAAAACACACCATATAAGGTAATTTGGTGCTAGAGGTTAGAGTAGGTTAATAAATCTTGATTAAAGCAATGAAATATACTAATAGAAGAATAAGGGAGGATCATAATTGTGAAATTGTATGTCACAAGATTGGTAAACCATTTATGCTGATTTATAACATTAAAAGAACCAGATTATATTTATTAATAGCTTATTGTGGTCTTAATGCTGTTATTTTTGTATGAAATATTATTTTAAACAGTGTGTGACACATACATATGTACAGGTTTACATACATGCAAGAATGGAAATTTGTTCCTCGTACTAGAATAAGAACACACAGCACAGTCCCCTTCCCTATACTCTGGAGTAACATGGTCCAAGTAGAAGTTTGCAATCACTGAAATTTTTAATAAAATCTCTATTCATTTCATCGTGGCAAATTCCCTTACACGTATGGGTTGTTTGCTTTTCATCTTGATGTACTTTTCCATAAAATTTCTAGAGTTGATTTTGCCCTCACTTATTTTACCCTATTTTAGTTACTTTTCCCTTCTTCACTTCTGCTTCCATCGGATAACAATTTTTACATGAAATCTCTCCACTGAAACAAGGTTATTAAAGGTATCTTAAAATCTAGTAGTAATATACCTAATCATTTATTAAGACGCCAGCAGGGACACTAAGAAGAATTTAGTAAAAGCTTGTACTCTAGTGTTCTATGATACTCTTGTGCCTGTTAAGGTGTCCTTGTCTCCACACAAATCACCCTGTCATGCCCAGTCAAATCCCAGTACAACTGCCCCAGCGACTGGTAAGATTCAGGATGTGGAGACAGCACTGTCCCTTTCTCACTATGTGCACCTCCAGGAGAAAAGCATCTGAGAGTGCTGCAGCCTGGGTATTTGGGAACAAAGACTGGGGGGCTGCACTGACCTGGNTAAAGGTTGGATTTATACTGGGCAAACGAACATGCTTGGGACCGTTTCTCTGGCACTGTTACCAGCTGGCACGGGATTGCACCCACCTGAAAAAATGCGACCAGTGTAAATTACTTACTGGAATGGTCTTTGGCTCATGGTATTCCTGAGCCATACCTGGGAATTGTTTGGGAGGAACACCAGTTTGTTCAGGATAAAACAATGTCAGGAACTGTGCTCTAACAATGCAACTGTACAAATGCTTTCTGTGTACACCAACTGTTGGTGTTCACTGTATTGCCAGTTGAAATTAATTTAAGGGAATAAAGGCTGTCACTGCAATAGTGAATCTAAGGAGGAGGTGCTAGTTCTTAGGGGTTTTGGTAGGGATTTCAAAGGGAACAGGAAAACAGCTTTCAGAGTCAGTTATATTCTTATTGATTCTTTGCAATTGTCTAAATTGTCTGAAGCTGAAGTTACTGGATATGAGATTTTCACCCTCTAGACTTGAAATTTTGGGGTTTGTTTTGTTGTCTCTGATACACTGAGAAGAAAAGCATTTTTTTGTTCTTATTTTTATTCTGGTAAAAAACAGAAATCAAGTGCTGAGAAAAAAAATAAATGGCACGTGTCTCTGAAAACTATTATCAGGTAGTCTGGTAGAATATTATAAAAACACAAGACGCATTTCAGTCTGCAAGTAGGTGAGAATAATCAGACACAGAAATATTCATGTTTGGTCAGTAAGGATTTTTTGCAGTGAACTTCCACAGCAGTTGTACCCCATTTCTCCAGCAGTCTCTGATTTTTAATGGCAACGTTTCTATGTACAGGGACGGTATGTTTCTCTGTGGCACACCTCAGACAACGTACACTTGTGCCAAGAGGAAACATTTTCAGTTTTCGCAGCAACCTGCTTACCTTTAAAAAAAAAATACTGGGTATAACTCACGGATACCCACCAGAAATGCCGGGGAGCCAGACAGAGGCTGAGCAAGTATTCCTTATAGATGCACACGCGTGAGCACTCGTGCACATAAAGACACACACACACACAACGCACAAATGATGGTCCAAGTGTGGCCCCAGACCTTGCCCTGCTCCAGCTGCTGGCTTCTGGACCTACAAGCCCCTCAGGCTGGCAGTGCCACCCCAGGCGCTGGTACTCAAACCTCTCATCCTGTTTGCTGGCTGGTCTGGCTTGAAGTTCACTTATGTTCATCACTCAGAACAGAGAGTGCATCCGCAGAGAAGATACCTAGACACAAAATCTGATAAGAATGTAGCACAGACCGCAGCGGTCAAGCACTGAGAGCAGCTTACGGACCAGCAATCCATTTGTACTGATTTTTTACTGATCATTCAATATACGATTAATTCGATCACTATATTGCACTTACACAGTTGTGCATTATTCATCCATCTCTTAATACTGTAATTGAAACTTTTTAAATCCCACTTAAACTTTAATGTACCACTTTTGCAACAGGTTTTTCTTATAAAGCCTTTATGTCATCCAGATTTATATAATAATGCTATTTATCTTAGTTTACCCCACTGAAAGTCAGTGCCTGCTGCAGGATTTCTTCAGAAGATGAAAAATTTGTAACATAGGGGGAAAAAAATATAAAAATGCACATGTATTTTTACATGTTTATATACAATCCAAACATTAAAAAATTATTATATTGAAACTAAGACTGAAAGCATGTATCAGCTCCCAAGGTTGCAAAAAGAAAACAAAAATTATGAGGCTATTTTATTTTACTTGAACCAATACATTACAACTACAGGAAGTTCAGAGTTAAGTTTACCCATGAAGCAGTGCAAACAGGTGAACTGAGCAAAATAATCAACCCACCTAATTGTACGTTTGTCCTGTGGAACTGTGTTTATTGGTAATGCACTTTAATGCTTGTGCACCCAGGTCACAGCACTGTGTTTTCAAAATCCTGGACCTGACTTCATGTCAGCTAATTTTTGCACTTTGTTAAATGAGAAACGAGTTTGTCCATGGCTGTCTTCAGGCAGAAAATTCATTAAGATGGGTTTGTCCACACTGTTCCTTCCCTTTGTGCACACTGGCTGGTGTCACCCTGTGCCACCTGATACAGATCAAATCTAATGACCTCACAGCTTTCTCTTCTTCTTAATGCTGGGGTAACATCTGCAGCCTTTTTCAGTGAGTGGATACTTAGAGAAAAGAAACAGATTTTAAGGGGGCTGAATAATCCCCTTAAGAAACCTTCGATAAAGGGAGCATACAGTGCTCCTTGTACGCTGTCTCAAATACCTAAACTGAGAGCATAAAATTAGGTGGGATTATCCAAGTGGCATGGTACATAACATCCAACAAGGAATAAGGTCATTGATCCTTTTAAAACCACTGACATTTGAGGCAGATAATTAAATTCTGAGTGCTTTTGACCTTTATCTAATATCTCTTATATCTTAAGGATTACAGTAAAAAAAAAAAAGAAAAAAAAAAAACAGTTGCCTGCAGGTAAACTGTAAAAGAATTATGAGTTTCATGAGTTGCTTGGTACAGTCCCCAGTGCAAGAAAGACATGCACCTGTTGGAGAATTTCCAGAACAAAACCATGAAAATGATCAGAACTGGAGTGGTTGGACTAGGTGATCTTTAAAGGTCCCTTCCAGCCCAAAACATCCTATGATTTTATCATTCTATGATACAGCAGTAACTTCCGCTGGTGTCTTTCACGTTATTTCGTATTTCTTCCAACTTTTATGGTTTTTCTTCCTGTGCTCATCCTCTAAGAAGTATTTGGACAATGCCCTTAACAGCGTGTGTTGACTTGGTTAGTCCTGAACTGGTCAGGCAGCTGGACTAGATGACCATGGCGGGCCCCTTCCAACTGAAATATTCTATTCTATTCTATTCTATTCTATTCTATTCTATTCTATTCTATTCTATTCTATTCTACTTCTTTCTAATTTACCAGGTTCTTGTCCTTGTGGTGGCAAGCATTTATTTTCTTGTACTTTCCTCTCTTCCTCCGCAGACATTCTTTTTCACTGAGCACTTTACTGCAATAGATGTAAAAGACTGAACAGTGAAAACCATTGTTCCAAACAGATCCTTCATTTTTATGCGAGTGTGCAATTTTTACTCTGTCAGAAACCTGGGACAAACAAAATTGCTTTCAAACAGCTTTTTCTCAAAGATGCCTCAGTAGGCTTGTTCAATTTTGTAGTTCATTCATCTCTTGGTCAGAGATTATGCACTGCTAGGATTTCTACATTTCTATTTTGTTTTTTTTTTCCTCCCACATAGAATAGCCTTAGACTGGACATATTAAAAATCTCTCTTCTCCCTCACTTAACCAATTTTAAATCTTTCTTGTGTATAACTCTCACTTTAGTATTCTCTTCCAAAAAATTGTGACAGTGAGATTTTATGTCTTACATACTCACAACTTCCAAAATGCACCAAACCATATGAAAGAAAAAAAAATTAAAAAAAACAGGACAAAGCCCTAAATAGTATATGAAGTATCTGTAATCTAAAACCATCTTCACATTTCAGGTTGCCTAGCTGTCATTCTAAGCGCATTTGAAACAAATATCTACTCCAAGTCTAATAGTATTGTAACACCAGACAAAACTAGGAAAAAAAATGTTAGTCCAGACCTAGCTATCTGCAGAAGTGGAAAAAAAAAATCTGACAAAAAATGGGTATGGATTCTCCATCGTGTTGTGTTTCCAGTCCACAGAGTTTGTAGTTTGATGCTTGGTCAAACTCTACTAAATAATTTTGTTGAAATTGTTCTGCATGCTTCTGCCTCTGGAAGTCTATTAAAAAAGAACATTACCATCTATGGGTTTTTATGTTGATGAGTTTTTAAATATTCAGAGAATGCTGAAAGAATGTGCCACTGCCCTTCTCAGGGCAGTGAGAAAAACACTGAGAAATGAAGGACACAATTCAGTTCCTTAGCTAATGTAGATCAGTGGAATTTTATGGGGTTCAATGGTATACGTTCTCATGGTAGAGTTTCTGGTCTTTAAGAGGTAGATAGGAGACGGGTGTAATCTCTAACAATTGATTGCACAGTGGCTGCCTTGAAACACGGGAGAGAAAAACCAAGTTGCAACAATAAAGGTCCATTTAAGATTACAGAATGCTGAGAGCCCCCTTTAAGGCATAAAAACAAACTGAGGAACTGGAAGACGATTAGATATTAAGAGGTTGTTCTTTGTAAAATTAGATTAAATTTTATTTTCTAAAGGTTAGGATAAAAGGCTACCTGACAGTCAAAGAACAACGGCCGGGATGCCGCATATTTGATTCCCTCTTCCTTGGTTAAGAGAGTATTTTACTCTGATAAATAGACAGGTTAATATCCTCAGGTTCATTGAAGTTCTTAAACAGCTCCTTTTATGAAGAAGCATTCATTTTGTTGTCCTCGTTTTATCTCAAACTTTTCAGCACAATGACTTTTTATTATTATATATTTCTTAGGAACTACTTACAATTAATTAGATTTCATATACGCACACATACACATGTAAACACACAACCCCCCAAACTCCCCAATCAAGCACCACACACTGCTATAATCAAACACAAGCAATTTATTTCAAACAGGATTTTTTGCAATTAGTGCCTGTAGAGTGTTTTCAGGTCCTGTGTATCACTAAAGCCATTAGAAGTACTTATGCATAATGTGTCTCAGGTAGCTATCAGCAAAAGCAGTTAAATAAATAATAGAGTGAAATAGAAGTGAAATAAATAATAGAGTGAAATTAAAATGCCATCATATTTGACAGAGATGCTTAGATGGTTCATAACTATTTTCAAAATGCTGTCAAAATACTGACATTATTTGCACTATTTCATTAAAAGAAATAAAATAGATAGATAGATAGATAGATAAACAGACAGACAGATCACTTGAACTGTGTTTTCTGTGGGAGTACTATCACACTTTCAGGGTTGTTAGGAAGCTTTATATTAAAGAGTAATATATCCACAAAAAAACATATGATCTGTTCCCAGTAGTCACAACTCTCATCATCATCTTCATCATCACTATCATCATCTAAAGGCTGGTGTTCCAGAAACCTGCTGTTCCCTCCTTGGTAGAAAAACTAAGTGACTCAGACACAGACGATTTTATGCTACTCTATGTTGAGACCCTATATGCATGTTAAAGTTACACTTCCGAACTAATATTTTGTGACAAGTCTTATGTAGAAGATATTAATAACATTTTTTTACTGTATTTCTTATCAGTTAAATCTTTATTCTGGAAGAATCAATAACTTCACATTTTTACAAGATTTTACTTTGAAATAACAGAAAAAACTAACAGAACTTTGTATATGTATCTTTTACAAATCTACTAGCAAAAGTTGCAGGTAAGTATGTATTATATCATTTACATATGCGGGATCTTGACCATCTCTATTTAAAATTAACAGAAACATGCATATCTGTTTCCGATTTCTAAACAAGTTGGATAAGGTCCAAGTAAGATTACTTGTCCTGAGGAACAAGTAGCATCCATGAAAAGAAATGTTGGACTGGCACCAGAGAATTAACCAGGCTATATTAGAAATAGTTTTATTGGATGGTTTTTTTTTGTTTGTTAGCTATTTCACTTCAAGAATTAATTACCAAAATGCATAAATGGCACCAGGATCCAGGATTAAAATCTGTCAACCTGAACTTTGAAGTGAAGTTCTTTATCCCTGGGTTATAGAAGCATTCTAGCCTAGCAGGGACAGGTTCAGCCAATTCATTTTTTTTTCCTCCTTCTACAATATATATCTTCTGTTCTCCCTCTCTCCGCCTCGCTCCATTTTCAGTGATTGTAAATTAGCAAAATGCTTGTAGATATTCATGATAAGAATAATGACAACAATAACATTAATACAAAGAACTGGCTTTGACCAACAGCAGGTGAAGGGAACAGGAATTTCTTCAGCAAATGGCCTTAGAGTTTCAGAATCCTAGTAAAGAGACAGTTTGGTGGAAATAACTAGTGTCTTCTTAAACAACGTATTTAATTTTCCCCTCGAGACAAAATCCAATTAAGAATCCAATTTGTGTTCTTGACAGCTATCAGTCAAACTACTTCTGTACTCTTTCTTTTCACATCAACACTTCCTTTTCACTTCAACAGCAGCTTTGGGAAGACAAATTTTACCATGCATTTTTTAGAAATTCTTAACACATAAAAACTATACTTTTATATTTTTTTCTTTTTAGAATAGGCACTTTTAAAGCACACTTTGTATTTACTCTTTTATCAAATTTTAAGTATGGTGGGGAAATTTTTCTGCCATTACTTCTAAAGAGTAAACCATCAAGCAGCTATTATCAAGGTACAAGAGTGCTTGATAACACAATCAAGAATCTCCATAATTCATGCTTCTTTCTTTATCCAGGAAGATATAATCATAATGTGCAGTAGGCAGGTAAATTACAGAAAATTGTCTGTTGAAATCTTCATACATATTTAAAAGACACAGATTATTTTGCTGATAAACCAAGCTCTGCATCACTAAGTCTTTTTTGCATGCCATTATTATGATCCTGCTGGTTCTGGTCATGGTGTTAACCTTGTTCTGCACAATTCCCTCAATAAAAAACAAGGCTGTGAACGCCTTTATTTCTTATTCAGTTCCTACCACACTCAAGAGGGCATCTGTAATTATCCTGAGAAGATCACTTTATAAACTACTCACTTGACTTTGGTAGATGTTGAGAGAGACTTCAGCACCACTTTGTAGTTGAAGTTCATAATCTTGCAGGATGTGGTTTAAAAAAAACCCTCTTGTTACCAGTGGTATTAATGTACTAAAAGCCCTTTTCTGACATTTTCCAGGTCACTATAAATAGCATCAAGAGTTTTGAGTTTCAAGTTCCCTTTGAAAGACTTCTAAGGGAAATAACCTAATGCTTACTATGCCCTGATTCTTTGTATTTATTCCAAAACAACCTGATATTATTAACATTCCAGTGCATTAGACTTTTTGAATATGTAAAAACCTATAACAAAATATGTAAACAAAACTTCTGCTGTAATAGACATATGCCACTGTTATCCCTTTTCTCCACCAAGGTATTGCAAACTGCTTTCACGGACAGCAGCCGACCGTCGTTTTTAAAATGTCTAAATTCTAGTATGATCCGTGCTCAAAAGTTATGACCTTATTTTGTAAATACCAAACAACAACTGTTTCATTCTTATTAATGGGGGACTGTGTAATATCTGTCTATGCTGAATATAAATCTGCACTTCCTGGAGAAAACAATGGAAAAAACAAAGACTAAGCAAAAAAAAAAAAATCAACCTGAAAACAAACTCTAAAGCAAACAAAATAAAGAGACCTCAGAAAAGGTGCAAATTTTTGTGTAGCATTAAGAACTGAGTTCCCAATAGCTG
>VZTO01024737.1:0-10465 GCA_013400615.1 Syrrhaptes paradoxus
AAAAAAAAAGGAGAGAAAGATTGGCTGAAATTGATGAGGTGTCACAGAGTGGCTGCATAAAGCTCTTAAAAAATATTCATTATTCAGCATATCATCATATGGATTCAGAACAACAAAGAGCTTTGGTAAGTGTGTGCCTCAAGGATGAAAATCTTCCTAAGTAAAGCTTTCGATACATACGCTAATCCAAGACTACACTAACAAATCTCTTGAAATGGAAATCCTTGCTGCAAATGGCCTTTGTGCTTTAAACACTATCAAAGATTTTTTTTTTTCCCTTCTCCCCTTTGCTGCAGAATGTCAGCATTTATGGTAAAAGTCAATCAGGTGCTCGCTTGTTCTGCTTAATCAGGAAGAAATGGTACCACGTGAGCACTGGGAGCTCTCATCTGGAATTGCACAAGCATCACTAACTCAAAGGACCATCAATGTTGTAGAAAGCAAAAGCAAGTGGTTAGAAGTCTGACATATTGGTCTGTGAAGGAGGAATATGTACAACACTTTAAATGAGAATATTTGCAATCACACTCAGGAAAATACAGGTGAATCACTGGACTTAGAGAAAGGCTTCTTTTTTCAGACTTTTCTTAACCGGTCAGTGTTTGAGAAGCAGTTTAACTTACTTCTTAAAAAGGTGACTGACATCATGAAACACAATTCTGGCCCTACCAGATGCTTCCACAGTCTTTCTGAAGCTGATGATAGTTATAAAATTACTACAGTGGTGTCTTCTTTCCTTAGAGAAGAAAACATACAAGACTGTACAAAGACCTAGGGGGAAAGAAGATTGCCTTCTCAGAATATACTAACTTCATTCACAGAAGGTTAACAGCGGCTCTGTGCTTTCTGTGCCCTTTATGAACTTTGTCTTTGCTGTAGGCAGACAGTGTTCAGTGCTACAGTGTCATGTGCCCAATGCTACCGCTACTGAGGCTCACAGAATACAAAGAAATATGCTAAAACTTGAGAACATAATCATACCAGACATAAAACTGCAGGTAAATGTTTAGTTTTCTGCGTAAAATTCACCTGTGTCTCTAAGGCCTATGAAATACTCACTTACTATTGCAGCCTGAGAATTATAGTCTCTTAACCTCCTTAGAGTGCCCTGATTCACCACTCTTTCCCACTCCAGTGCTTAAGCCTTCATAAAGGTGATCTTTACTTACCACTTCATTGCTATAGCAAACATCAAATTCCATTACACAATTTAACTTACTAGGATTACATCAGTAAAAAGAGCAACTATTCATAAAAAAGTAAGAGTCACATCCCTGGCTGATGTGCTTTCAAAATTCAGCTACAAACATGAACATAGTTCATGACAACTGAAGAAGTGTAAAATTTTAAGTTGTTCACATAGCTAAGAGAAGCCCTTCTAAAAACAAGTCAGTGTCTGAATCTTAGCACTATAGTTTCAGCATGAGACAGAGTGAAAACAGATGCTTGGCTCGTATAGCTAACGATGAATGGTAGATCTGTACAGAACAGGCTAGGAATCTTCTGCTAATCCCTAAGTTTCATGTAAAAAGAGAAAATGTGCAGCCATTGATCCAGGATATGCTAAGATGTTGCAGTTCTTTCACCTGAAAATGATTTCTCACTAGTTGAAAAACTTTGCAATGAATCAGCTCTGTACCTCCATGACAACTATTTGCTAGAGGAAAACGTGCCTCATAAATTATGGGGTTTGGTCTGGCAACATTATAAGAAATAGACCATCTGAGTCAGCCAGCTTGGAGTAAGGTAATACCTCCTAAAAGGCATCCTGAACATCATCAGGGTCTTGTGAAACAACATTTTGATTAGCTAAGTGAAAATGAATCACAAGTGTTGGCATACAGCTATGCTATCATTTTATTCAAAGAATGATCAATCGGTAGCAGAGTGATGAAACATTAAACAGAAAGATCAATTCAAGACATTATATTCTTACAAGACTCCTAGATCCTCTACTCAAGAACTGATAGTTTCCACAAGACTTATCAGACATGGACGATAATTACAAAGATATGGTAACTGAGGGAATTAAATCAAGCGTGTGAGCTAGATCTGCTGTCACAGCAAGAACTTCTTCAGTGAGAACTGGCAGAGAAGGATTTTCTTCTCCCTCGACTGGCACAGCAGGACCCAGCAACTGGCACAGTAACAGGTTCCACTTTAAATCTATCCCAGATACACCCTGTTGAAGTAATTCAGTTAATTGTGTGCATCAGTCTTTGGAGAAATCTTTCATACTGCTAGTTATGCCCTTGAATGAGCATGGTAGCAATCAAGCACTGTGGTGGCACAGTGCTGCCTGCTAGATCTGGAATCACTGTTACAGAGCCAAAAGCCCACTTAAGCACCAAGGAACCAAGAAGCCCACGAGACCATCTAAGCTCTTAAATGCTATAAATTACTCAAGAAAGGATGTGACATAAGCATAAATGTTCACCATGGTGCAAAGCACTATATAGGGGAAAAGCTAGCCAGAGTATGACATGACAATTTAAAGAATTTGATACTAATGTTTGTTTATTAAATGTCTTTTCTTTTAGCTTTACTGGAAAGACATAAAGACAGAAAGATAGAAAGACAGTCAGAGAAAGAAAAGACAGAGAAAGACAGAGAAAGACAAGAAAGAAAGTAAGATGAAAGAGAAAGAGAAAGAGAAAGAGAAAGAGAAAGAGAAAGAGAAAGAGAAAGAGAAAGAGAAAGAGAAAGAGAAGAGAAAGAGAGAGAGAAAGAAAGAAGGAACGAGAGAGAGAGAATAAAATAGAGAGAGAGAAAGAGAGTAAAGAGAAACAGGGAGAGAGACAGAGAGAGGCAGACAGGAATAGTGCAATAGTGCCAGAGAGAGAGAGAGAAAGAAAAAAAGAAAGAAAGAAAGAAGGAAAGACCAAGTAAAACCAAAGGAAGGCCAGACAAAACATCCAGCCAGACAGCTGAGACGCAGTTCTTCTACAGACTGTGCCAATATTGACTTCCACATAAAGTCCTATTTTTTTATAAAAAAGGTTAACCTTCCACAATTTACTTACTCATGAAATATAAGGTGAAGAGCGACACTGATGCAAATGATCCAGTATATTAAAAAATGCACTGAGCCAGGAAACAGTCAAAGTTCTGTTATAAATTACCTTTTCAGGTCTGGGATAGTTGACATAGTGGTTGTGCCAAGCCCTGTTAACTGGAATAGATGGATTTAAAAGAAATTTGCTTTTGGGGTTGGTCTCTAAAAGATAGAGGGTCTTCCTGTCCCACTCATCCTTTAAAGATTATTTAAAAAAAAAGGTTATAGATAGCCTATCACATTGTTAGGAGCTAAGTAGCAAAGTAGATACGGACAACTGGAAGTATATATTTCAAAGGAGCAAGATATAATAACAATGATTTGATCTCTTCCTATCCTATCCTATAAATGCTATCACTATCATTTATAAGGGCAGGGGAGAAAGAGGCTAAGTTGGCTTGGTTAGCTTTTGATATGAACTGAAAATGTTAGGCCATGGTGCTCTCCTCCCCCTGTTGCCCTCAGACAGCAATCAGAGAAGTAACCAAAGACAAGCAAGGAAGAAGTGAGTTTATACACTGCTGATCTGAATAACAAAGTTTTTCCACTTCTCTCTCCAGCCTAGGACATCAAACGGATGAGTTCACATCCCCCTCCTTTATTTTTAACTACTATTCCACTGAGTCAGAGAATCTGAGGTAATGCTGGGAGTTTGAAAGAAGCAGGAGCCTATGAAGAAATTCCCCTAAACTTCCCACTGACTGGGGAGCTGAAAGGCCTGTAAGGCTTAGGTCTTGACTTAAGGCTTGATTGCATGAAGTAGCCCATGTGTGCCAGGTCTCTGTGAAGACAATTTTATTCTGCTGCAACACAGCAATTCCTTCCTCTTTATGAAGAAAGTAGGCTTGTGGGGGAAGGTTTTGTACAGAAGATCCGTTCCAATTAAGACCCAAACAATTACAATATTAATGCACATATTTTTTGGAGGAGGCAAATCTTCACAAAGAGAAAATTGCTAAATTCCAGAATCAGAGAGCTTAGAGACGGGATGAGTCCCCCTCCGTATAGGACTGTCCCTTAGTAGTTAGGTTTATGACTTAACGAACATTTGCTGCGATGAATGGAAAGGTTTTGATACAGAGTGAGACAGTCTTTAAAATGAATTGTGCTTTTCCTTTAAATATGAGTAATGTGTTAGCTGGTGTGAAGTGAAAGGGATACAATCAGAAAGGTGAAAACAAACCTTTCCTTGGGTTCAAGATAGAGGTATTTGCTACGCAGGCTGTGCTGAAAACCCTGTAATGCTTTGGAGGGACCATTCTGGTCCTGCTTACCCACTGTGACTGAGGTAGAAAAGGTTAGTGTTGGGACAGCAAGAGAAAGTCCCTGGGAAAAGGATTTCCTCTGGCAGGTGTATTGACCCTGGCTAACAAGAAATGCCAAAAATATGCTGGATTTGATAAGAGGTGTGAGGAGACCTTGCTTCAGCATCCCCACCTTTAGTCAGGTTATGCGTATCCAGTGTCCAATACCTGTGCAAAGCGGTCTATGCAGTCAGCTGCATTTGGGTTTCACAGTTGTTTGCTCAACATGTGAAGATTTTGTAAGGACCATGCAAGTTCATCAGTCAAGCATGGAGCAACCCAGACACCATGTCCTCACATGTTCAGATGCTCTTTACAAGCTGCAGTATTTTAACACTGGGTGAAGTAATACACCCAGCCAAAGCTGGTTTCTCCTACTCCTGCCAGAACGTAAATTAGCAGTAGTGATTTTTTACAACTACACTTTCTCAGTCATTTTAAAGTCAGTTGGTAACTTATGTGGTCACTTTCTTAGCAAGAAAAGTGCTTGTGCAACTATCTGGCATTTAATCATTCTTTTTAATTTAACTGAGAAAGATAACTCCTGTTGTGTCTAGTCTCTTCAGGAGGCGACTTACTTCCTGTGTAATTTCACTTTGTGCAGCATGAAAAACAGCTACGCTGTTCATCTCTTCCTGCCTCCTCATAGAGCTCAGTACTGCTGCACATTATGTCAGAGGTCTATTAAGCAGCATACTGGTGCACCGATCTGGAAAAATGTAGCAGTCTGATGCTGGCTGCATTCAGCACAAGCCTCACAAATTGTGGGCACGTTCTCTGCATTGCTTAAGAGGTGCTGAGGTAAAAGAGAGAAGCTATGCTACCTGCATGCATGATTGACTGCCAGCACTGAAACGTTCCCTGAGAGCATTCTGCTGCTCCTTTGCCACCTTTGCTCCAAGGTGCAAGTCAGCAGGGGAGGCAGAGACTAAAAGGAGAAAAAGGGCTGCAGGGGATGCACCCAGATTATACCACTGTCCGTCTGTATTCATTGTGGCTAAGGCCCTGGAGATGCCGCTAGATGCTACATATCAGAGCAGCTCCCTGGCTGCTCCAACCTGGCTGTGGGTTAGCAGCCAGGCAAGGAGTTAGGAAGCCATAACCAGTTCCTCACTCTGCTTCAACAAATGTGGACTCAGCAAAGCTGAAGCTGTGGCCCAGTGCCTCTGCTGAACATGGAGCCTGCGATACAGGTGTATTTTTACCACTTGTATTCTCCCTTGAAGTTTGAGATTGGAACATTTATGCAGAATTAATTCACTGAGTTTTTATTTCTTTGCAGGCAAAATGGTGTGTCAGCAGGTATTGTCTTGCTCTCTCAAAGGAGTAATCATCTTCAGCAGCCCTTCGAGTAGGAGGGTCTCCAGGGCTGACTCCAAGCTCCGCAAAGTCAAAGGGGATGTTTGAAAGAGAGACCTCTGGATCCAGCTCGAAAGCCTGTCAGACATTTAAGTATGCCACACGGCACTTGTGAAAGTATCATTGTCCCTGTATTACAGGCACAAATTGTAATGTAAAGAGACCTAAGTTTTCCTAAAGGCTCCTACATAAAACACTGGCGGCTGCTACGACAAGAATGACTCTGTGTTTCCCTATGCTCTCCCTGGATCATGTACCTCACATCTCACTGGCATGAGCTGGGACATAACTGTTGGAAATAACCTCTTAGCTGCCACCTGCGAGGGAGCTTTGAAACAGTGCTGGCCTGCCGCCGGCAGTGAGCCACTAGCTGTGAGGCCGAGGAGTTCCCATGCTGCTGGACAGCCTGTGCAAAGAGGCTCCATCCCTCAAATCTTCCACACCGAGTGCCCACACAAACATTAGGAATGATGCTCAAGCAAACCGTCCACGGTATGTGCATGAAAACAAAATAAAATCCCTTGCCTTGATAACAGTTTCTGAATTAAGATAAATACATCTTCTGCTCACTGGGTGTGACTGAAAAAATTAATATGCTCTTCCTCCTCTGACTCTGCTGTTTCTGTCACCCACGTGCTGGTGGCAGCCATCCCCCACTCCCCAGACCTGTTTTTCCCATCCATGCCAGCCAGCCTCTCTGTGTGCAGGTCTCCAGAGCTGCAGTGGACTGGGGAAACCGATGGCCAAGCTGCAAGGCTCGACCCCTGGCAGGCCAAAAGGGCCATGGTGAAGCCTCACTAAAAATGGTGGGGTGGATCCCATCTGCAGGTGGGCTCTTGGCAGTGCTGCCCAGGCGCTGCTCTGTGGCATGGGCTTGCACCAGCCACCCTGGGGCTGGGCACTCAGTTTCACCTGAGAAGCAACCTTGAACTTCACAGTGACATAGGGAGACAGCGGTGCAATTGCCAGCCTCACACCTGCACAGGGACAGCCGAGCCGACACCACCTCGAAAACCTCCTGGACACTGGTGGCTCTTGCAGACCCAGGTCATGGCAGCGCTTCAAGGGTGGGCTGGTCTCTGCATGGCACATGGGGAAAAGCATCCTGGCAGTGTGGGCAGGGCAGGTTTTGGGAAGGCGTGGGAGGTCCCAGCCCCAGGCAGGCGTGGAGGAGGGGCATGCCAGGCTGCAGCTCGGTGGCTGGTGGCGAGGAGCAGCTGTGGGGTGGGATGAGGGACCTCAGGGTCTCCTGGTCCTCCCCGAAACCTGACAGCTCAGCTGCCAGGCACTCCTTGCTGTTGTAAGGAGACAGTGAGGGGAGGGCCCCTCCTTTGGAAAGGCAGGTTAATTAAGACATCAGGACTCAATCTATTTGTCTTCGCCCTAAAAATGTTGCATTAGAAACTTCCTGTTTTCTGTGCGGTTATAAAGGATAATGAATGGACGGAGAGGCCAGAGGACTGCACTCGGTCAGACAAGGCAAGAGCTATGCTGAGCCATACCTCATGTTGAACAAGGAAGATAATTATTCTGCTCTACTTAGCATCGGCTAGGCCTCGTTTGCAGAACAGCATTCATTTTGGGGCACTGTATTTTAAAACAGACAGAGAAACTGGAGAGAGTTCAGATGAGAGCAACAACAATGATTAAAGAGTTAGTAAATAAGTCCTCTGAGAAAAGGATACGAGAGCAGGACCTGCTCAGTCTGGAAGAAGGAGGACTGAAGGGAAGCATTACTGTCTACAGATATGCAAAGGGCTGTCAGGAGAGGACGTAGACCAATTATTCTCATCAGATAACAAGGACAGAACAAGAAGTAATGGGCTTAAGATGCAGCAAGGGGGAATTTAGATTTAATATTAGGCTAATGTTATAACTATTGGAAAAGTTAGGCAACGGAACAAGTTTACAGAGAAGATTGCAGAATCGCCATTAACAGAGAAATATGTGGCTGAAATTAGAAACTCATCTGCCAAGTCTAGGCTAAGACTGATGAAACTCAGAATCCTTCTCCAGTGCATGAGGATGTTCCTGAGCCCCACACAGGCAGGTGACGAGGGCTCCTAATAAACAGAAAACTATCAATTCAGAGGAAAATGAGAGGTTTTTCTGTACACATATGCACATGCATGGATATGAATACTGCTAAAATTAACACTACACAACAGAAGTATTTTTATCAGTAGTCACAACCCGTGTTTTTTCCCAAAATGCCCTGTCTCCACAACAGCCTTTCTCCAGCACTACGGAAATCATGACTGGGACATCAGCAAAAGTGTATACACTTTTTTGGGTCCCAATTCTGCATTCTTTTTCCCACAGGATGACGAGCTCAGCAGGAAGCTCAGGGAGCTTGATTTACAACCAAAAACCACACAACATAGAAGTTACCATGCTACTGCCATGGATGCTACTGTGACAGCTCCATCATTTTAACACCTACATCTAGTTCAGATACAACCGTACACCTAAAAGCGTGTCCTTCCTGCCCAATTATTACCTTAACTGCAAGCCAGAAATCATTGAAGGCACAAGTGGGGAACCACAGATGGTAATGGAAGCAATGAGTCACTCCTACTGCTACCTGCAGCATTTGAACACTGTAGAGCCTGATAAATGCAACTTTCTTGCTATGAAAATAGAGTGCAAACAGAGAAATAGCAGTATCTGAAACTCAAGCATTTCCTTATGTTTAGTTTATCACTACCACTTCTGTGAAGTCCTAAATGCTTTGAAAATCAACATAGGCAACCCAACCACTGTGCTTTAGAAGTTTCATACCTATCAATACATTTGGTGAATTTTTTCTAAAACATTAATTTCATCTTTTGTCATTAAAAGAACATCTAACCCAAACCAAACAGGCTCACACACTCAGTCCATTTTGAATCTTCGAAGGACTTTCTGATAATTTTGAAAATTTGTGACTAGATAATACAATTAATTGCAGACAGGCAGTTTATGCACCATTTAGCCCAGAGCAAAGTTTTATGCTGAAGTTATAAGTTAATTTGAAACAGGAAAAAAAATGAGGTGGAGCTATCATAAACAAAGCATTAATCCAACTGTGAGACACTGAAAAGGGTGACAGTGTAGTCAAGTGCAAGCACAAACTACTTATTTGCTAATACACTGCAGTCATCCAGAAACACTCCTCTCCTTGCTGTAGGTCAGTGCTCTGCAGAGGTTATCATCACTGACCAAGCTTTGTAACATTTTTTGAGGCTATCATAAAGGCAAGCAAGAAGCATGTGTTGATAAAGAACTGATTTGAAAAGTCAGGGATAAGGTGCCAGCAGAGCTAGCCAGCTTTTACAAGAGGATTAAAATCTTCCTGGTCAGGAAGCAAACCCTGAGGAAAAGAAGCCAAAAGTCCGACAGGGCTGTGAACCTCATAGCCACAGCAATAATTTTGAAAATGACTAATAACAGGGAGTCGATAATCCAAAGGATGATCTCTGAAGTGAAGAGCACCAAATTACTTTGGGGAGAAAATCAATTATCTCCAATGCAGTTTTGTGGCTGCAGAGCCTACAATACGCAAATGCACAGAAGTTACCATAGTCACAGAAACCTGACTATGAAACTTGAAAGAAAAAAATCCAAGGAATTTTACAAGAATCACTGGAAAAATATCCTCCTCATGAATGGATGCATATCTGCTTTATTGACACAGCTACAATGTTATTCTAATATTCTTCATCACAAAGGCTGACGGCCGTCTAGAGATGTCGGAATCTATGAGAGAGGCTGCACTGTGGTGAAAGCAGAGCGGGGTGACTGGGTCTGAAAGGCAGTACTGAAATAAAATTATCATCAAATACTGTGGGCAGATTCTTAACATCTTTTCTCTTGCTGAGTGGCATCTTACTCCATAACTGGGTCACTGAAATTAATGGAACTACTTGCAAGTATAACAGTACTTAATGTGCCTTAGAGCATCCAAGTCTAACCCACAGTACATATTCAAATGTCACCTTGTATTTTAATGTATCATCTCAAACTTGAGGGGTTTTAATAATTATTATTAATTTAGAAATAGATTTCTTATTGGGACCAGGCTCTTTTCTTTTTTTTTCCACTGGAAGCACAAATGTCACTAGAGGAGATGTCTGAACGTTTGGCCACTTGTTACTAAAAATCCTATTTCCATGCATGTATAATCCATGTTCCCTGAAGGTTTTGAGAGTAAGGACCTTATTGCTGATGAAAAGGGAGAAGTGTAGCCTAAGGCGGAGGTGGAGGCCTCCAAGGGGCGGGTGTGTTCTTGAGCATCTGCTGGTGAGACAGGAAAACCACCCTCTGGCACGGACCTCATTTACATTGCCATTGAGCACTGGGTTTGGGCACTTGGTTAAAATGCATTGAACCTTCGGATTTAAGGATAATAAAAAACTATTATCCCTGTTGGGGGATAACTGGCAAAAGGACTGTATCAATTGTGCCTGGAACAAAGAGTTTCCCTAATTACAAGCATTGCCTTTACGACCACACGAGGGAAACCTCTGAAAAGGTTGGGAAAGAAATGACACAAGAAAAGTTTCTTCCAGAAGAGATTATTTAGGAGGAGGGATTTTTCTCAGCCTTGGTGTATCGCTGGTATTTTCTAAAAATGGGAACAGAATGGTGTTACTTCTGAGATGTCAAAAAGAGCTAAAAGTACTTGGACTCAAGCCATGGAGAGGGAGCAACTTAACTGAGGGGCATCGAAAAGGACCTCCTGGCCTTATTACATGACCTGAAAAAA
>VZTO01024737.1:10786-31015 GCA_013400615.1 Syrrhaptes paradoxus
AAAAAAAAAAAAAAAAAAAAAACAAAAAAAAAACCCCAGTGTGACATCTTTGTGCCCCACAGGTGAATTTCCCCATTTCCAGACAATACATTTTTAAACATAAAAAGAAGACGGAAAAAGTGTTTGTGAATTGCCTCAGTATTTATGGCTGTGAGAGCCAGACTGGGGTTAAGACTTCACTTGGAGGAGGAAGTCTCACCTAATACCATTTCACTGTTTCTCAAGCTTATTCTGTGATCCCTTTTATACCTGCTGATAATGAGCACTTCAGAGGCACTCACTGCCAGTGAATATGTGGGGCTGAATAACACCTTCAGATATAACCTAACTTAGTGTCCCAAGCTGCTAGGATAGGGCACTAAGCAGGAGTTATTTAAACATTCTTTGACAAAAAAAGTAAGTCCGAGAAATTTCAATATAGACCTCAATATTACCTGTAGAACTTTGCTGAAAGCATGGTGAGCTATAAGAAGCTGCAAACTTGTTCAGTCCAAGGTCCATTCAGGAATGTGTGCTTCCCAGGCCACATGCCATGGAACCAAAGGTTGCCTCCAAGGATGGTTTAGGTCAGCCCATAAAGTTCTGAGCTTTCAGACACCCTCCCTGCTGGGGTGTTGTTGATAATTTTCAGTCCTGAATTAAACAGCCACTGCAGCAGCACAAGCATGAGCAGTAAAACTCCCCTGAGGGAACACTTATTTTTTCTTTGAATATGAAGTACAGCTGAGTGATCCTCAAAATAAACATTTATGGCAAAATAAATGTCATGGCAAGACAGTAGGACAAGAACTATGGTGCAAGTAGTGACGCAACTACACTCTTCACCCTTTTGAAGCAGCACTGAGTTACGCACACTTGCTTGCTACAGTATATATTGTGTTCTAATATTGAAAATATGTACATGGAAATAAATACTAACAGCAAGATGTAGGGACTACATACAATACTCCATGCTGCTGGGCATTCTCTTGCTTAGGCTGATTAGTAACAATAATTAACATACTAGAGAAACACATTGGTCCGCCTAACATAGCAAGCGAAAAGAGCTGTCTCAGAAGGAGGCGCTATGAAATATTTGCTTACATGAATTCTGTGAAGGCACTGATGGAATACATAAGCCTTAGAAAAGTTTTGTCCTAACACCTATTTTGTACAAGTTGGACAATACCCTGCAACCTGAAAATCATTATCCTTCCTATCCGTTTCTGTTCTTACTCTTATTGTCAACCAGTCCAGTCTGAGGCACCCACAACATTTAGCCTTTTATAAGACAGATCTCATCAAGAATTCAGTTCACAAAACGTTGACAAGAACTTTTTTTTTCAAGTAGCATAAGGAGTATGCATATATATATATAAAGATAACATGAGAGTTGGTTGCCTTAGTAACAGGATATTTCAGCCATTGTGTTTATCATTTACTCAGCACTGGAAATGTACACTGTATCGAGAAGAAATGTGGTACTTTTATAAGTCTATCCCTGCGTATATGCCCACCAGCAGCAAATGCATGCTGTGTAGTTTGACTTTCAATTTCTGAGCTATGTGAAACCTCTGAGAAGAGAGCATGCAGAAATGAAATGAGGGCGCCTGGTGCAATGTATTTTTGTTACAAGTATTTTGAGAGAAAAAACTGTTGTGAGAGTTTAAAGCACAGCACTAAAGATATTCCTTGTCTCACAATTATGTCTCCAGCAGCAGAAGAGTGTAAAAGAATTTCTATTCCATGGTTTCATACTTTGATTAAAAAATCTACAGAAAACAGTTATGAAAGAGGATATTACTACAGTGCCAGTTTCCACAACTGCATTAATGTGTAGTATAAACTTAACAAGCACTGTTAAATGCCAGTTTACCTGACATTTGGGGGGATGCGTGAGGGAATAGACATTTAAAAGGGCTGCTTCAAAGCCTGCTTCAGTCTGGGAGAAGCAAGGCATCAGTTACAGCTGCATCAATTCAAATGCAGGATAAATTAGATAGAACAGATCAATTTAATTTTGCGTCCAGTCAGGATACCCAAAGGTTTATATCCGTTCTTCTTCAAATATGCCATGGGATTTTTCATCCTCCCAGCAAGACATTAGAGTTGCCTTTATGCTAAGCAAAAATCTACCACTTCCAGCTGCCTAGTGCCTCCTGCGAGGCTGCGGGGACAGCGGCAGAGCAGACTGAGGACAGAGTGCCACCTACCGTGGCACCCAAGCCCGTCCTTCCCTTCAGGGCTGTGCAGAGCCTGTCATCAGTTTGTTCTGAAATCACAGGTAAAACTCCCCTCACTTTGACGGATTTTATCTCAAGCCCTAAGGACTGCATTGGCCCCTTCCCACTTGGCTAGCGACAGCTGATGGGATCACAGCATGCCAACAGCAGCGCAAGAACACACTGCTCGGGACTTTACAGTCCCAAACGCACAGGGCTGATGCTGGAGAAGACTAAACCACATGAACTGACCCAGCAGCCTGTTCCCTGTAATAGTCCAGGCATCATAGTATAACTTAAATGTAATGGCAGACAGAAAATTTATTCTGTATTAAAGAAATAAGAGTGGGAAAACAGATGTGGAAAGGTGCAACAGTGATAAGAGCAGGCTGAACCAGACAGCTGAGCTGGTTAAAGCACTATCCAACAAGCGCAGCCTTTTCTTTCATCATGAAAAGTTTTCTCCCTGATCCTGATTTTCTCAGTTTTGTTTATCTCTAAGTATTGTTGCATATATGAGTTTGTAATGGACTTTTTGGTTAACTGCTGAAAACAAGCCAGGAAGACCATGTTAACAGATGACATTATCACACTGTGTGCTCCCTCCAGAGGAGCAGGGATGTGATTCAGCACATTTTATGTGTAGGGCTCTCCTGATGCTCCACAAGCTGGAAAAGCTAGTAGTGCCACACCGCACGGGTGCAAGGGAGGTTGCAAAGCACCCAGCTGGATGGAGACCAGCAGAAGGAGGAGCAGAGAGGTGGATCAGTTTCCCAGCAGCAATCACTTCCTCCAAGTAATTTAAAATATTTTTGTTTAAAAATAAAACTGCTGTTTTTCTCCATTTTTTTTTTGCCATGCTTTAGTATAGGATAGAGTCATATTTCTGTAAAGAGGAGGGGAAAAAGATAGAGAATATACATTGTTTAAAAATGGCACGGAAATGTTAAGCTGATTTTCCTAACAGGCCTACCACGAATTATCTCATTATCGTAGACTGCAAACTAAACAGCATTTTTCTTAGGACTGCCTCTTACAGGAAGAGCTCTGCTCCTAACTGTTTAGCACACATTTGAGCTAAAGTCTATCAATCTGCACAAAAAACTTAAGGATTTCTTCTGAGAACTGGTAAAAGGTTTAAGCTAGTGAAGCTTTTTGGGTAATGAACTTTCCAGAAAAAATACATAGATTTTGCTTGTCCTGATCAGATTTTAGGGCCACACAATTCAAAACTAAAATGCATAAACCAGTCACACAGAAACAGGCTTATCCATAGCATCCTTATGCACACACAAATCAGAACGAAGAAACAGAATGGCAGTGAATTACTAGCCCTCAGTGACTGCAGGTAACAGTCAACTCAATGTTATTTTATGGAATATCTACTGCACCAAATAAAATTACCAAATAGGTTTGATTATTTGGTTCCCAATCACATACCCTTTGGAACAATGTGGACGTGCCTTATTTTCCCTATATTCAGCCAGAATGTGTAATCCAACTTCAAAAAGCTGCATGTTACTTAGTGTGCCCACACACAGCATGATATACAACTATTGTTTTGTTTTAAATGAACGTAAAAGCAACAAGGATGCAGGCACAGATCTTTCAGTTTGAACTATTTATAACCACTGACATTGCAAAACCTTTCTTTACTATTTGTTTTTATTTTGCTGATATACAAATATTGCAGGTATTGTAGATGTGTAGCAGTTGCCTAACCACATTTTTTTTTACAAGCACATAATTATATTTCTATATCTATCCTACAGTTCTTCTGTCATACCTAACTGCTGCTGAAATGAAAGCATGGAAGATGGTTACTGTAGCATACATCGCACAGAGGACAGGTAGCACATTGTACTATTCCTTGGATCCTTTTCAGCAAAGTGAGGGTAACATATTGATGTTGCATGATATGAAATGCATCTATGTCTCCTTGTGAGAGAGAGGATAGCTACAGTGGGAGCAAACAGGTAAGGAAAAAAAAAAAAGTAATAAGTTTGCTGTTCCTGCAGCCAAAGCTGTCAAGATCCTTAGGAAAGGGAAAATCTGAAAGAATAGACATCTGTTAGCTCTGCTCACTTTGGGACTGACTGACAGCAAGAAAAGAGCTATTACACTGAGACTGGAAACATTTGGGACTGCTCCAGAACATATGAAGAGATGCATTCCCTGTTCCAGCAATTCAGCAGAAATCAGTATACTTCTATTACATCTTTCTGAGACTGCAAAATCCTTCCCTTGTACTACTATTTAATTGGAATTATAGGTACTGTGGGAACACCTCAGCATGTCGATAGCCCCAGCCCTCTTTGTGCTATGTGCTAAGAACAGCAAAAAAAAAAAAAGCAGTCCTGCCCAATGAGAATGTTTGCACATAGTCAGAAATGTTTCCTAGAACCATGACATAAACATACTGTTGCATTTTTATCAGCATTTTATATTTGGTAAAAATATTCTGATGCTTAAGGGCTCAGTGCCCACAAATATGCTGGCATGCAGATTTCACATATCTTGTAAAGTCTACTACTGTGCTGGTATGTGCATATGCAGTAGCTGATTTTTCAAAAAGGCAAAAGCATGTACTTGCATATCTGAGCAGCAGGACTGAGCCAAAAGCATGGTACTGAATTATTGGCTGCAAGAAGGTATTGATGCAGTCCAACAGACCTATACACAGCACAATCGTTCAAGAAAGCAAGAGAAAGCTGGCAGGGGACTTTTATTTTATTGTGATTGCACAGAAAGGTTCATTTCTGCTTCTGTGGATGTATCATTTCCCATAGCATTGCACACTTCTTCTAGAACAGCTCTAACTCTACAGTATCTGCTTCCAATACACTTCTCTCCAGACTAAACAGACACTTGCTACTCACATGACAGTGCACAGGGGAGTGATGCTGAGAAAAGAAGACATGCTGTGGCTATCATCTTTGCTTGTCTTGTAAGAGTAATCTGACTACGTCAAAATGATTCCATCAATATTGTCAGAAATAGGTTTAAGAGCCCTCCAGGTACGTCGCAAGCCTTGGCACAGGCAAAGACTAATGTGAAGTGGATGCCAATTGACCAGAAGTTCTGGGAAGGTACAAAGCAACACTAAAGACCTTGACTTAGGCAGATGAGACCAAGTTTTCTTCTTCTGTGTTCTCAACATTTCTTTCCCTGTTTCAGATGGACTAGAGTACATAAGAGGCACTGGGGGATATGCTGTCAAGTGCTATTGGTTTCACATATCACACTCAGAAATAAAACCAAACTGAATTTGTACAATGCTGGATGAGCTTGCTCACATCTTATTTGAACTACATATCCACTAAACTGAAGTATGCTGGATATTCATAGAATAATGACAATTCTAGTCACTACAGGACAGATACGTGCTATAAGGATCATTAAGAAATGCCACTATCCCTTTGCCTAAACAAGCAATTATAAATGAGGACACTTCTCTCCCATAAGATTTTTGCAGACCCTCCTTAATACAGATTCCTTTCCTTAAAAGAATGGAGGAAAGCTGATGTTGTGAGCTCCCACAACGGTGTTTGAGACATCTTGCTTCACACTGTATTTGGCCTGGAGGCTTGTTGTTTGTTCCTGAGACAGTGAGTCACTGAATTTCTGTGTTCCTCTGCTTCACACTGTATAAAGAGGAATAATACATTCCCTTACTTATTATTTCTCCTGTATATTTGGATTAGAAATAATTTGAGTCAGGACTAGCTCTTCTATGAAAATAAGCATGGCATAGATGCTCCTAGAGTACCATAACAGTATTTATAAGGGATAATTGAAATAGATCTTCTGTATCAGTGGAAAGACTCACCATAAAGGCCCAAAAGTCTTTATCCAGTGTACAAATCCGCTGATGCACTCTAGGTCATACCTTCAGGAAAAGAACAATCATAAAAAAGATATTCTAAGACTTTAGCCTCAGTACCCCACAAAAAAAGAAAAGCAGGACTTCTCTATCCATACATATTGCAAAACCTTTTTTCCTTTGCCTGGAGAGTTGGCTGTTAAAGCAGCTATATTTGAGGGCATTCCTCTGTTTATCCTTTTGTTGTCATTCCTAATAGATAAAATTTACAAGCCTGACTGACATCTGTATGGATTTCATATACACAGCAACAATGTGAATGAGAAAATGGCCTCCTGGGAGCCCGCTGGGACTCTTGTTCATTATGATTATCACCATCATGATTCATGCAGATGATGAGACTCCCAGCCATATCCTCCTCCCTGTGCTCTAGGCTGCACTTTGCAGTACCTTATTGTCACCAAACGGTTGTACAGGCCATCAGCTGAAGTTTCTGCAGCATTGTTCTCCCTGCTTCCATACAGAAGGTGGATGATGTGCTACAGACATCACCATGAATCAAAGCCAAGACACGATTCAGTCCCAGTAACCCAGGCTGCTGGTAGCTGGGGAGAATTCAGCCAATCTCACAGCTGCCATTCAGCTGTTGGCCTTGCGACACTTATCCAAAAAGGCACTCTGGTGAATCAGGAAGAGAAATTCTCAGTTACCAGACCACTAAGTGCCAAACCTGCTTTGTCTCTTCAATAAAAGGTCTCTCCCTTTTTTTTCACATCACATCAAGCTATATCAGCATGCAGGTCAACTAAAATTCAAGTAGAGAACTGGGAGAGAGACCTGTGAAAATCTCATTTCTCTTCCAGACTGTTTTTCCTAGACATCTACTGCATTATGTTATACTGCAACTGTATTCACAAAGGGAAATTTCATTGTTAACCTCAAAACTATTTCATAATGGTTCAGTGAAACAGCTATGTTAAGGCAATTAAATAAACTGTGATGAAAAATGAGGCACCGTTTTCATGACTTATGCCTTTACAAGAATTTGGATAATGATTGCAAAAGGTTAATATGCTTTATATGAATCTGCAGGTATCTGTCAAACACGGAAATCTGTCTGGGGAAGCAACACTGCCTGGTAGAGACATCTGCTGGAAGCTTCTCACATTTGTGTCCCTGTGTTTCAGCTCTCTGGGGCTCGCAGCAGTCCTAAGCTGCTCCTGCTGCCTCCGGCTGGGGAGTGCGTTTCTGGCTAATGAAGAATTCAGCGCACACCTGCCAGGCAATGGCCAGTCAGCCACTCAACGGGTGCCAGAAATCCTTAAGCTATACGCCGGAATTTAAATGGAACTTTTGCATCTAAATTGAAGGTCGTACTTCTCTTCCAGCTGCCTGACACTGAGCTGTCTCTCAGAAGAACACTGGGCACTGGTGAAATCCTTCGCTTTCCCAACTGTATACAGCAGGAGAAAACCAATGTTTTAATTTGGGAAAGAAACTATCAGTGAAGTTCTCTGTAATTTTGATTATGTGATTGCATACTTTTACCTAAGTTAAAATCTGAAAATGAGGTTTCAGGTTTTAGCATCTAAATAAATCGCCTGCCTTCTCAGAGACATTGGTTACATTCTCCATCTTAAAGGGGGATCCAAATCCCTCTCCCCCTTCCTGCCTCACTGTGTAAACACTGTTTGATCAAACTGTGTTGCTGGGATCACACTGTGCTTTGACCATATCCCGGCACCCCGTGTTTCATTGAGGTTCAGGCACTGGCTTGAAAATGACTGAGGCAGTGCAGAAAGAACTCAGTTTCTAGGGTGTGAGTGCTTTCTGCTTTCTATGGGGGAAAGAAGCAGCTCTGTTTTGTATGACAGCAGAAAAGAGGATGCTTTGCAAACTCAACTCCCTTTGGATAAGGGATTGGCTAGATGGACAAGGAGGTGGCTAGACAGCCGCACTCAAAGAGTTGTGGTCAATGGCTCAACGCCCAAGTGGAGACCAGTGACAAGTGGTGTTCTGCAGGGGTTGGGACAAGTGTTGTTTAAAATCTTTGGCAGAGACATGGACAGGGGGATCTAGTGCACCCTCAGCAAGGATACAGCTGATGCAAAGTGTCCTACAAATAAAAACAAGCTGTATTTGATTCCATGCATACCGATTGCTTCAACTGTGTTTAGCACATCACAGATCTATGGTTTGAGTGATACTCCCCAGTGTAGCAGGTTTTTTCCTGCAGACAACAGTTCACATCTGATGGGAGACTGCTTTAAAACCAGCTTCTGTTCTTACATTGTAAGAACAACTCTCTCCCTCAAGCTACTTGCAGACAAAACCATGTTTATCTCCACTTATCAAAGCACTGGGGGAAAACAACAGCCCCTCGAAGGAAATCAATCCTTGAAAACCTTTTGAAATGTTATACACAGCTTACCATCAGAGTGAACAGATGAACTAATAAGGATAAACAAGCACTTGGCCCAGACCCTCAGAGGGAGTTAACTACATGCTCACTTTCCACTCAAGTCAGCAACAGGCAAATGTTGAGGGCCTGGCGGGTGGTGGTGAAGGGCCAGCTGATGCTGCACAGCCAGCACAGCCTGGGTATCCAAAACAGCAGATACCAGAAGCTGTTCAGTCTTAGCAGCCCATGTCACCACAGCACCTCACTTACCCTCATTCAGCTACATCCTGGAAAGCTTTATCACACAGATGGGCTTTTCCAAAGGAGTTGTATGGGTCTGAGCTTGCATTGCCTGCTCTCAGGCGAGGATGTTCAACCTGGCAGTACATGCCTTGCCTGCCATTATAGGGAAGTAGTTAAAGCACGTCGTTCCAGGTAAAAAAGACCAGCCTTCCAGTGTCTGCCCCTAACCACATTTATGTATTCCCCATGAGGCAGACTGCAGGGCAGGGGCTACCCATAGCTTTCCCCTCCCAGCCAAATAAACCTCTCCATCTATTGATCAATTAATATTTAATTATTCTGCAGAAAATCAAGCAATTTTCTCCAGAAACACTGAATCTTCACATCTGCTCCTGAACAACCCGCTCCCGGGTGTAGCACTCCCTCAGATAAGGGAAGAAAATGGAAACAGGTCTCACTCTCTCGGATGAGAGTTCTGCTAGGGTAGGTAAAAGAAGCTGATAAAAAAGACACCCTGGTAACATCCAAAAAACTAAGGGCAAGATCCCTAGGATTAGTTCTGACAATTTTGTAGATGCAAGAGAAGTCTATCATCTCTGTGCAGAGACCAGGAGTATCCACGAGCAGGTCCTCATAGGTCATGGAAAAGATGTAAGAAAAAAAATTAGGCTCCTCTGGACTTCATCTGAGCACGGGTGCTGAAGATCAAAAGTTGCCTTCAAGGGACTACGAAGTACGTATGGTGGATCCCGGCCTTCAAACTACACAAAAGCCAAAAGCAACTACAGGGAGGAGAGTGGCTTCGGAAGAAATTTCTGGCATGATATACCTTTGCTGCAGGGCAGAACGCCTGCTGAGATGCTCTCCTTGAATTGACTCCCAGACAGGTGGCCTGTCCTCTCTAATTCTGCAGGGAACAGCCAGGCCTCCAGGGAGTGAGGTAGGGAGGCCTTGACTGATACACTGAATTCATTAAGCAGCTTTGGTTTGAAGAGATAAAATTGAAGCTATATAGGAAAGAGCATTTGAGTCCTATCCTTCTGCAGGTATTTTATCAAGTGATCCCAACGTCTTTCAGAGTTTTAGCCTCAAGGACAAAAAAAACCCCAGAGCTTGACCTATGCTTTAGAAAAGGAAGATATCTCTGAAATGAGGTTTAATATTTTTTAAAAAACCATCCCTACCAGTCTGTATTCTGCAGTGTGACATTCCAGTTGTTCCCTTTATGTATTAAGGCATCAGGTTGCAATTAAACATCAAAATTATGAGAAAAACACAGTTTAATTGTATGCCCTGTTTATGCTAAAACTTTTCCTGGTCAATATCCAGTGACAGTTGCATTTAAAAAAGTGCCTGCTCTTGAGTTATACAAGTGAAGAGATACTGTAAATTATTACAAGTTTTCCCCCACTTAAATAACTTAGCAATGAGTACAACTACAATGGCCCCATTTCAATAAACACAATTAAAGCCTCCAACTCTTACGTATGGAAAAAAAATTAGTTAGATATGTAATTAGAACAGTCAGATCATGAGTCATTAAGAAGGCTGAATGGCTTAACCTTCTCTTCCCTTACCAAGGAGTTTCCACCTTCTCACGCAGAGAATGAAAGACATCACTACGTTAGCCATAAATGGCGGATGCATACATTTTTTACTATTAAAGTGGCGCTGTTTTCAGAAGCAGCATATAAAGCAAGCTCCTGGGAATTGCTTTTGGGTTATGTGTCTTTCCATCACTTAAGAGAAACAGAGATGCTAGAGATGTTAACCACAATAGAATTTGGCTGAACTTTTCTTCCACTATGTCATTTGTTACCAGCTATTCATTTATGAATATTTTCTATTCAGAAACATCCATCTTAAACTGCATTAGGGAAACACCAGATTCTCACAATTAACTTCTTCATGAAATGCAAGCCTGATCTGCAAGATCTGCAAGAACCTGAAGATGAGAGCTTAGCAGAGGAACCGCTGACAAGAAGCAAATCCACATTGTACTTCACCTTGCATTTCTTGGATTAATTACTACTTGCACTCCTCCAGGATGCATTTGAGGGGCAAGTTTCATCTGCATTCTCCTTATTTGTCTCAATGTCAGCTGTGCAAGTAGGAAACCTGCCCCCACCATTGACAGGAAGAAGTAAAAGCTGCCACCGCTGTCTCACTCTTTTACCATCGCATGCACAGAATGCTGTTAAGTTGCAAAAACGCATCACAGAACTTCAGGGAGAAGCGATGACATGTTTCTAAAGGGGAAAGTGTGACCTCAGCGCAGGAGGCGCTGGTTGTCTCTCTAGAGATGGCATGAGATCAGACGAAACACGAGTACTGTGCTTCAGCGGAACGCGCTGCCTCAAAACCCCGTCCCAGCTCCCGCCGCCGGACAGGCACGGGCAGTAAGCGCCAGCCCCGAGCGCAGGGGGCTCTTCGCCCACGGCCGAGGCCGTTTCGCGCAGCACCCAGCGCTCTCCCAGCGAGCGGGGCCGCAGCATCCCCGCCGGGCGACACCCGGGCCCAGCGCTTCGCTGCGAGCGGCTGTCCGGGGCTGACCCTGGCGAGCGGCTCTGAAACACGAATATCAGGAACAACAGTGAAAAATAAACCACAGTTATAATTGCTTTAAAGGCCTGGCAGGTGTGGCGCGTCCTGATCCGGCAGCGCGGGATGTGCGGCCCCCAACGCCTCCCGCCGGCAGCAGCCTGCCCAGGGGGCGGCGGCAGTAGCCGCAGCTGTCTGGGCGGGACCCCGGCGCCCCGACCCTGCCCGGCCGTGCCACCGGCCCGCGTCGGGGGTGGGGAGGGCGCTTGTGGCGAGGGGAAGCCCGGCGCCGCTCCCGCCCCAAGCACCGCGCAGCGCAGCCCCACAGCCATGGCCACCTGCGGGTGCGGTGCGGCCACCAACCGAACTACCTCTCCCAGCAGGCATCGCGGCCCAGCCGGCATGGTTCTGCGCATGCGCCAGACGGGGTGACGTACATCCTCCCTTGCTACCTGTTCCTCCCCTATTGCCCAATGACCCTTCTTTCAGCCTATTGGCTGTTGTTTGCCGGAAGTAGTCGCGTCCCTACGCCCCCCACAATAGAGTAGCGACGTGGGGGCGGGCAGATGGGATGTGCCTTCCGGCGCGGCCCGGAAGGAGCAGTCAGTGGTGGCGGGCAGCGATGGCCGGGCAGGTAGCGGTGCTGGGTGAGCGCGAGTGGCGCCCCAGGGGCCTGGTCCGCTCCTCGGGCTGCGGGGGGGGGGGCGTTGGCCGGGGGGGGCGGGCAGTGGTGGGGCCGGCGGAGCGCTGGGGAGCTCTGGGGAGTCCCCGTCCCGCCGCGGTGGCCTCCGGCTGCCGGGCCCAGGCGCGTCTTGTCACCCCAGCTGCGTGGTGCTGCCGAGGCTCTCGTAGTCTCTCCGCCGGCTTTGTGGCGCGGCCTGGCCTGAAAAGGGCGGCATGACTTCCTGCCGCGCGTTCGGCGCCCTTCTCTGCTTGCAAAGCCGAAGCGCTGGTGGAGTATTCCTAAGAAATGCCTTGGGAGATTCACGGCCCAAATTTAGATACATAAACCTGTTATTTCTCACTGACCTGTTTGAAGCACAGCTGTGACTACCCTCCCCTGCTGGGGAAGAGAGCTTGTGCATTCTCTGAAATTTAAGTTATCTATATTGCTTTATATTAGACTTCTGGGTTTTTTGCTTTGTCTGTTGATTATATGTAAAATTAAAAAAAGAAAAACCCTTACTCTGTACTTAAACTAGTCTGCCCCTTGATTTCAAGGCACAGAAAAGACCCAGAGGTGTGGGAAGATGCTCTTTGGGAGCTATGACTGAGATGGGAGGAGTTAGCATGGTTTTGCATCTCCTTATTTTTAGACTTCTAGTGAAGTCGGAGGAGATGTTTGAATTGGGAGTTTGTAATTTCACTGTGATTTTGTGCAGCCTCATTAATTAGATGTCTCTTCAGGGTCATTCATAGGTGATTCCTCCCAAAATATTAATTAACCTATATTTTTGTAGTACCTTGCAGAGAGAAAGAGTATTATTGCAGGGTGTAGATATTTTTGTCTTTGCTATATCTCTTGGGCTTTTTACTATTTAATGCCTAAGATTTTTGATTCTTCTAAACAATTTTGTTGAATTAAGTGACCTGAACTTGCTGGTGACCTTTGTACAAATTGAAAACTAATTAGGTAGCTGAACAGGCTTCAGAGCATGATATAAAACTGCATGAGGTGTAATTTGCCTGAATTTCTAAGTTTGCAGCAGTAGGTACTGTCACTTTATTTATTAAAAATTTGTGTTTCAGGTTCGGCTATTCTGGCTCTCTTCTTAGCTGGCTATCTAGCACAGCAGTATTTACCAATGCCCACACCGAAAGTAATTGGTATTGACCTTGGCACGACTTACTGCTCTGTTGGTGTCTTTCTTCCTGGAACAGGGCAGGTGAAGGTTATTGCAGATGAAAATGGGCACAACAGCATACCAAGTGTAGTCTCTTTCACAGAGAGAGATGTGTATGTAGGATATGATGGCCTAGAACTGGCTGATTCAAATCCTCAGAACACCATATATGATGCAAAAAGATTCATTGGGAAAATCTTTACTTCAGAAGAACTAAAAAGTGAAAGTAGCAGGTATCCTTTTAAGGTAAGTAGCCATCTTCTTCAGTTCTCTCCAATCTGTCGGAAGCTTGAAACATGTAGTAGGTGAACAGATTTTCTGACCTTGTGTTATTTGCTAAATCTAATATGCCTGAAAACCAGGAGAGGTATCCAGAGAGGGGAGGAGGAAATGGTTGTGCAAGTCCCATATCTTTGTGTGAGAGAGTGATTTTCCAGAGGGCCCTGTCCTCTGCTGTGAAAAATGTTTCTGGGTAACCTTCCAGCCGCTTCTCTTAAAGTATAAATTTCAACTTGAAATTCTAACTGTGCTTTGCTGAANTTTTGTTGTAATTTTGACCCTGGCTAGCAGAAAAACACCGTAACACCCACTTATTCACCCTTTCCCCTCCCAGGGGGTGGAGGAGAGAATTAAAGAGGTAAAGGGAAAAGAGACTTGTGGGTTGAAATAAGAACAGTCTAATACTTAAACTACAATAAAATGGAAAATAATAATGATAATAATAATAGTAATATATGCAATTATACAAACAAGTGATACACAGTGAAACTGCTCACCACTCAGTGACCAAGGCTCAGCCTGTTCCTGGCGCAGAGAGAGTCCCAAAACCACAATCCTGGAAAGGAGATAAGAGCTCAAGTGCCTGAGAGAGTGAGAGCTGACTGAGCAAGCGAGATGACCCTAAGAGAGGGGTGACCCACAGAGAGAGACAACCCGGAGAGAGTGCTTCTGGGTAGAGCCTCATCTATAAACTGGGCATGATGTGCATGATATGGAATAGACCACTGGTCAATTTGGGTCTTAGTCCTAAACCTAAGGTCGAATCCTAGGCTAGTAACTGGGGCTGTGCTCCCTCCCAGTCTCTCCTGCCCCTGCAGACATGGGCACAGCAGAGAAGCTGAAAAGTCCTTGACTGTCCTGGCAGCAGCTATAAACATCAGTATGTTATCAGCCTTCTCCTCAGCACAAACCCAAAACATAGCCTCACACTAGCTACTCTGAAGAAAATTAACTCTGTCCCAGCTGAAACTAGGGCAACTTGTTAAGCTGTTCCAGTACCTACCTGTTCTTCTTTCTAAAAGGAAGCAAAAATCTAGGAAGCTTTATCAGTAGGGTAAAACTAATAATTAAAAAGCATTGCTTTTATCTTTGAATGTGGTGTTGAAGTTGATTACACAGTTACTAGGTCCTAACTTTTTTTTTTAATGTGTCTTACCTGGGCACAGTGGGTGCCACTGATTTGGGTATACTCTGACCCCTTAAGTTGTATGCTTTGCATAATAGTCATAGTCAAGGAGTAAAAGTGATTAAGGAAGTGGCAAAAGCACATTCATATTTTTCCAGAGTAAACAGACTATATGTGAACAAAACATTTGGCGGGAGCAGGGTGGGAGAGGGTAAGAAAAAGACTTCTTACTTGTGGATTGTGTTGCTTTTTCCTCCTAGATTTTTAACAACAATGGATCAGCTGAATTTTCTGTGACCACTAATGAAACTTGCCACATCACTCCAGAGTATATTGGCTCTCAGCTGCTACTGAAATTGAAGAGAATGGCAGAAGGCTGTCTTGGCATCCCCATTTCAAAGGCAGTCATCTCTGTGCCGGCAGAGTTTGATGAAAGGCAACGGAATTCTACCATTAAGGCAGCTAACCTTGCAGGTGATGTCTCTTTATTCCAGCATTTTTCTATGAAGTCTTAAAATTATCTTTAGGTCTGTTTTGCTAACAGTAAAGTCTTTGGGGAGGATATAGAAATAGTGAATCAGTGACAGAGAACCTTAGAGTGGATTTTTATTTTTTTACAGACTGTGGAAAAGCAGAGAGCTCTTTGGTACTGACAGGTGCAGCTGACTAATGCAAACATAGATGTCAAGAAGAAATAAGTTTTACTTCAGGGAAAATATTATTTTTGGTAATCTCCAAATAGACTACGCAGATGACCCTTGGATAATAATTTAAACAGAAATGGAACATTTGAAATAAATCTCCCTAACAAGGTTTCTCTGGAAGAAATGTGTTTGGGGAAATCATGGTTTATGACTTCACCCTGACACTGAAGTAGTATTACTTTAGGCTTAAATAAGGAAAAGAGTTCACTGACTATTATTGCTTAGAAAACTATTTCCTTTAAATCTGACATTTAGATCTGACATTTTACTTAAGGTGAGTTTGGTTAAAAGAAAAAAAAAACCCAGAACAAACAAACAAAAAAAACCCAANGTAAATGTCGTCATGATGTGAGAACTGCAGTTTTCTGAAGTTGCTTGGTATGTTTGCTTTTTGTAGGGCTAGAAATTTTGCGAGTAATTAATGAACCCACAGCTGCAGCTATGGCTTATGGACTCCACAAAGCTGATGTGTTTAATGTTCTGGTGGTGGATTTGGGTGGAGGAACTCTGGATGTGTCTCTGTTGAACAAGCAGGGAGGGATGTTCCTCACACGAGCCATGGCAGGTGAGAAAAATGCTTTACTTTCTTAAGGAGTGGTGGGGGAGAGGAAGGGTGCACCTGAAGTCACCATTGGAGGGAGGGGCTTTTAAAAACATAACAGCCTTGTCACAAAGTGTACTCCCAAAGTGTCCTCAGCTGCCTTTCATGCAAAATTAGGTTTGTGACTGGTTTCAACAATTAAGATAAATTCACAGGTTTTGGCTGACTCAAAGGCAAAAGTTGTGGTTTCATTTTATCCATGGCTGTTAACTTTTTTGCCCACTAGTAAAAGTGCTGATGTGTATTACAATTACTTTGAATTTTATTCTATAGAAAATACCTCCGAGTTAATAACCACTGTTTTTTTCTGTTATAGTGTAACAGAGCATTTGCAGAAGGAAAAACATTGAGGGACATAAATTCTAGAACACTTGTTCAATAAAAAGCTGGAAATTACTATTCATGCATTCTTCAGTAGACAACAATTATTTCTATTTTCCCATCTCTTTGAGCTCTTGCACTATGCTTATGGTCCTAGTATCATTGTTCTGGCCCTTGAGAACCATCTCCCAGTAAAAGGAAAGATGCCTGCTGCTTTCTGAAGCTTTGAAGGTGATGTGTCTGATGCCTTCTTTTCTGATGTTTCAGGTAACAACAAACTTGGAGGACAAGATTTTAATCAGAGGTTGATGCTGTATTTATATGATCAGCTCCATCAAATGTATGGTTCTCTGCCAACAAGAAAAGAAGAAATACATCGCCTCAGACAGGCTGTGGAAGCAGTTAAACTAAATTTGACTGTTCATGAGGCAGCTACGCTAAGGGTGTCGTTGACTATGCCAGAAAGGACGCTTAGAAAAAAACTTCCAGAAAGTGAGGTAAAAGCAAACACTGTGCTAACGGAGAAGCCTTCACAAAAAACAAAAGATCTGACAAATCTTGAAGATACTTCAGAAGTAGAGAACAACTTTGTCAAGGTTGTGTTTGAAACAGAAATCTCAAGGAAGTTATTTGAAATGTTAAATGAGGACCTTTTTGAGAAGATTCTTGTGCCCATTGAACAGGTGTTGAAGGAAGGCCACCTAGACAAAGCGGAAGTGGATGAAATTGTCCTAGTTGGAGGCTCCACACGGATTCCTCAAATACGCAAGGTTATTCAGGATTTCTTTGAAAAGGAGCCTAACACCTCTGTAGATCCTGATCTAGCAGTTGTAATGGGCGTAGCTCTCCAAGCAGGAATTGTTGGTGGGTCGTGGCCTCTCCAAGTCAGTGCTATAGAAATTCCTAATAAGAATTTACGGAAGACTAATTTTAACTGAATAAAAACTCTTCCTCATTGCATTCCATCTCTCCAAAAGCATACTCTCATGGTGCATGCTTATCTGACTGGTAGTGGAGCCTAGTCTTAGCCATATTATATTTGGCTTTTTATCAATTGCAGTTAGGTGTTACTGGACACCTAAATGTGTTAAAGCCAGATGTTACTTTAAAGGTACGAGTGATTTTTTTGAAGTTCTGAAATGTCCTGTATTTGCTTGTGGATTGGATATTGTATGAAAATGCTAGTGATGACATGCTCACATTTTCTAGCTAAATTTTATTACCAAATCCTGAAGAGGTGTATGTTTAAAATATAACAGGACTGTGACCAAAGGTTAGAGGTAATACAATATGGTACTGTAGGTGTTCCCAGGTCCAATATATTTACTTTGAAAGAATGTGAAGCAGTGTTAATGCATATAGCACTAGCAGTGTTCAGCTTAAATTTATTTATTAAATTGAGTCATTTGAGCATTTAAGCACCTTTCTAAAAGGCATGTTGCAGCTTGAATGAGACATGCATTCACTTGATTCTTCTGCTGTTCATAACAGCATAATGGTGTTACTGAGGCTGTATGGAAAATTGTCTCATGTTTCAGCCAAATCCTGTTAAGAAACTTAGCTCTTGCTAATGTAGAGTGAGTTAGTGTGTCTCCAAGGGCTTACTTCTGATCTAGTTTTGATGGTTAACGTACAGGTGCTGCTGTCATACCACTGATGTTCTCCACAGAGAACAAGGGCATATTGCCAGCTACTTATACCTTCCCCCTGCCTTATTTGAAAACTGTAGTAGTTTTCTGTATCTTAAAGCCACACCTGTATATCTTCCCTTGAATTTGACCAACACAAACTTTATTGTTGCACATCTACAAGTGTGTGATGTCTTTCCCCTTGAGTACCCCAAGCTGTACTGTTTTCAGGGAGAAAGTGTGGGACAGAAGGGCTGCCTAGATGAAGTCTAGTTCCTGTAGTCCTGGTAAATGACAATTCACCCAACTGTTCTGTACCTTTTAGCTCATATCTGTGGTTGAAGATTTGTCATATACCCCCTCTAAACTGAGCGTAGATCAGAATTTGTAGCTGTTCTTTTGGGAAGGAAGCAGTGTGTGTAACTCAGGATTTGGGGTTGCACTTCTTAGGACTTTGTTAGTGGAATAGTTTGCTACCCAGCTATCTAGCAAATGCATGAGGAGAAAAAAAATCAATGGTCTGAAAAAAAAAACAACTAGTGACAGTTTACTCTCTTTGGAGGGTTAAATCAATACTTAAAGGCCAGTTGAATCTTTTTATCTGTGTAGAACTTTCTACAATGAAAGCACTTCATTCAGCTAAGACTGGTTTCAGCATCCGTCAACCCAGTCTTAGTCAGGTAAGTTCTAGTAACAGGTGGTTCTAAGCATTTTCTTGTATGCTGCAGAATAATTTTGTTTGTTGTAAGCTTGCCAAGATAAAGTGTGGGGCTTAGATTTATTGTTTAACCTATGACTATATTAAAATAGGCTTATTATTCTCCTGGCAGTAGGCCTGATTTATAGCACTGCCATAAATCAGTTGTGCTGATTCAGCTGTTTGCATAGCTATTATTTGAACATATCTTTGAAGTAATCCAGTTAACATACTCTTAAATTGAATTATAGTTGCACACAACCATTTCATCAGTATTGTTTAACTTCACAGAGGATTCCCAAAATATTGCAAACATATTTTTAATTTCCATGAGTTGAAAACCAAAGTGATTTTTGTATTTGAGGATTTTTTTCCTTTTGTAACTCTTTGGAAGCAACCCTGTCTCTTAAGTCTATATGGAACTTCCAGTAACATGTGATAAAGTGTTCAAAAGAAAGTGTTGCACAGTTATAAACAGTGAGGGGTAAGGGACTAAGGTGAATATGAATGAGTTGAAAGAAGTGCTTCTTCAGTGAGATCATGGATGAGTGCCAACATACAGTACAGTTATTGTACGCAGTTGCTATTCGGGGCCTGGCCTTGCCTTGCACATATAAATTTGTGTATTTAATTCAACTTGTATTCCAATGTCTTTGGAGTCATTGTGGCCTTTCCTTCTGCCCTGTAAATTCATCTCAAAGTCTACTGGAGTTACAGTAGGTCTTTAGTCTTCAGTTTTTTAATGCACTGGGTAAAATGAGCAGACCTGTATGAAAATAGAACCACATCGCAGTGAAGTTAAACTATTGAAAGCTTTTTGCAATTTTGGGACAAGACTTTAAACTGTTAAATTTTCAATGCAAATAAATGAAGTACTTCTTTCTTTTTCTTTTTCTCTTTCTCTCTGGAGGAGTTAAATCTCCTTCAGTGTTAATCTGGGAATTGTAAGGGAATGATGAGTTGCTTACTTGTGGGGAAAAAAAAAATCACAAAAGTGTATTTATTTAGATTTCTGTACAGGTTTTTTTTAGTAGAGAAGTTACGTACATTGGATATCTCACAATGCATCCTTATTTATTAAATAACTGGTTTTTGATTTCTGCAATCAAGCTATTTATTTTGTCTTTTGATTTTTAGTACTGTATTTTGACACAAACCATCAAATCTTAAAGATGAGTCCATTTTACTAAGTAAGTAGAGCTTTCCGGGTATGCACACATACTGCTTACCAAAAAGTCTCTCTTTAAACAAATTGGTGTTTTAAGGCCTTTCTACAAACAATCCTTAAAATCTGAGTATGGTTGCCTGTGGTGTTAGGTGTGTAACAGATTTATATAGGTCAAGCTTGTTTTGTGAGTTGAAATTCTGAAAGTGTAAGGTGCCTCACCAATTGTATGTACCTGAATTGTTTCCAAGTGCAGATGATGAAATGCATTTTATAAATAACCTTTTAGAATGTTATTAATAAAAGCAATTTCTGTCCCTTGGATATGTCTTGTTTCAGTTTCTCAGAGAAATACTGTAACAACACTCTTTCCCTGTATCTTCCTTGAATTCCTTTGGAGGTTAGAGGGTGAAGTTGTAATCCCTCAACTTGTCAAGGGTCTGCTATAGGTGGGAATGACAGATCTCTGGGAAATGACACTGGGGAGTGCCAGGAACTGGAGGGGGAGTAGAAAAACCCTTTCTCCTTGAGCTGCAGTTTGGGGTGTAAGAATGGAACTGAGAAGAAAGGTGCAGGTTCGCCCAAGGAAAAGCAAGGAATAACAGGGATGAAGGAGGAAACATCAACAGGGAAGTGTGAAATATGTCCACATGAT
>VZTO01024738.1:3021-50720 GCA_013400615.1 Syrrhaptes paradoxus
AAAAGATAGAGAAATTGCCTTCCATTTAGATGTTCCTCTTACAGCATGAGCATTAAAAGCCATTGGTCTCCAAATATCTTGTTTATATTAAAGTTAAGCTACCTTTTAAAAATAGATACAAATGAATGCAACTGAAAAATAAAGTAGAAAGCTTATTAGACAAGGAAGGCTAATGTTTAATGAAGTGTGGCGTTCTGATCTGTTTTAAAAGCCTTGTTCTTTCTCAGTAAGCCATAGGAGTAAAATGTTTCTCTTAAGGGCTTCTGCTTTACACATTGCGTGCTTGCCTTGAGGGATTCAAAACCTAAATAAACCTTAAATCACAAAGGATGTAAGTATGAGAAATCTCATCCTTTTTCTCGAACAGCTTAGGGGCTGATTGTTTATTTAACAAGCTGGTGCCCTGATTTTGCCACTTGACACACTTTGACAAAAATCCCCTCACAGACATTTAAAGTCGCAAAAAGGAAGAAAATTGGAAAGAAAGATGTGAGACAATGTGCAAAGCCACAGAGGTCTGCTAACCTAGGTGTTTTCGGTATTTAGTGACTAGATTTAAAGTTGCAGACCTAGAATGATCTCAGAGAGCAGTCAGTGAAGTTCTGATGTAATCAAACCAAATGGGATCTTCCTATGAACTATTGGTTGCTTGAGTTATGTACAGGAACTTACTCTGAGGGAGAGGGAAATCACATCCATGGAGAGACCCCGAAGAGTACTTACAAAATCCTAACAGACTAAAGTGAAATTTAAATAACTTGACAGTAAGTACAGCTAGAAAAGAATAAAAGAAAAAGGAACCATAGTTTGATTTGATTTCATTTTAAATTTAATCTGAAATGATTCACTCAACCCTTTTTACATTTTAAAAATATTTATTCATAGAAATATACATTTAAAACATAGTTTAAAAGTTAAGATGTGTTTAAAATGACATATAGGTATAGCCTACATTGGACTAAGCTACAGCATCTCAAACTCTCCTCAACCAAAAATCTTATTCCTTCTTACTTACTCCACCCCTAGAGAAGAATAGACTTGGAGCAGTTCAAGAAGGTTGGTAAAACACATTTTTTTCTTTACTTTCATTTTTTTAATATTAGTATCTCCTATTTCCTTTCATGTAGCTTTGACTGGAAAAGAAAATCACTTAGGTTTCATTTCAAATGGTATAATTTTTCCCAGATATTTTTCTCTGAAAAGTTTTGCCTCCATTGTTATTCTAATTTGTTGAGGGTCTTGGGAAGGAGTCAAGCAGAAGAATAGGGCAGAGATACCTGTTATAATGAAAGCTTTCCAGCCAGTTCTGCTCTGTATGTAGTGTTTTTGAGATCTAATTTTTTAAACCAAGTAAGGAAATCTCCCTCATATCTACATTTGTAATTTCATTGTGTTTGACCTATTAACTAATGCATACAGTAAATCTTTAATATTCAGTGCTTGGTGGCTAAAGATGAAAATGGGTCTCATAGAGTAACTACAAAATGAGTTTTAAATGCTAATTAAAAAGCATCTTATCAACACTACATTTCACATTGTATAGTTATGAGTCTGATATCTTCTGAATTGGTTATGCTAGATTACTTTATAGTACTTTGTGATTGAGAGGGAGCATGACTTTTTTTTGAAGAATTTATTTTGCACAGCAGCGTGACAGATTTGTGTGACTGACATCCTCCTAATATGCTTAAATCTTTGGAACAATTGATCTGAAACTTGAACATTTACATTCTGATTGGATCAGAGCACAGGGAAGAAGTTGAATGTGCTGGATATGCAAGCATATTCACACAGCTTCTTCTCTTAAGTCCTGATTCAATGTATATCTAAGCACATGTGTAAACTTAGCATATGAACACTGCTGAATTAAATGGAAAAATTCTGGCCCAGAAGAAACAGTCACACATCACAGGAACAAAAATGAATCCAGGACTTTACCCAATGAGTAAATTTACAAAATGCAGGTGCCAAAATGATTGAGAGAAATACTCGAGGAGAAAAATATTGCCATGGTTGATATTCTCCCAGATGAAGGATCTTTCACATATAGAAACCCAATTAACATTAAAGATGCTTTCTCTGGATTAAAACCTAAAATTTTCCCTGGACTTAAACCCTAAAAAAGGGTTTTCCTCGGTAATGTTGCTATTCACCTGCAGCATGTCATATGCTGTTTACTTTAGCAGAGAGTCTCTTGTACAGAATATTATTGCCATTCCCCTCCTCAATCCCAATCACTAATTTGACTTAATACATTTTGGATAAAAATTGTGCTTGTAGATCTCTAAGCATCTGTTCTATGTGCCCACTAAAGTAGCACTAGAATTATAAAAGAAAAATTGGGAAATAGTAGCCAGTGATCAAAGCAGCAATCCAAAAATGGGATGATAATATTTTATAAATATTTGTGTCCTTTCTGTTGTTGAGTATGCACCTGTGCTGAGAGTCAGTGCATCCCCCAGGGGGGCAAATGTTGTACATATGATTAGGAGCTACAGAACAAACTACCTAGAAGAACTAAACACTTGTGTAAATGAACATGTCCTGAACTCCAAAAATCTGAACTATCCTCTATCTGGACAGCAGTACTTACAGTATATTGCTTTTTAAAGATACTCTCACAAGGTAACAGAAACAGATTTTGAGTGGAAACACGTGTATGTGTCCTATTAAAATACCTGTGTGAACACTGCTATGGTCAAGTCACTAGGCCTTGTATTTATCTGGCTGAGAGGGGAAAGGGTCCAACTGCTGGCCTAATGGTTAAGGGTTAAAGTTGTGAAACTTATGTTAGACAGTTATTAGAATTTTCAACAGCATTCCTTTAAGAGCTTGTGTCCTAATACTTCAAGATGCAGAATTTCTGAACTACACAAGAACTACTACATTACTCTCTGGGTATACTTCTTTTTCCTTAAAGATGTTATTAGAGCTTTTTAATTTAGTAATAGATCAGCACCATGAAGAAACTATTTATCTCCTACACACTCAGGAAATACAATTGTGTGTGGAATGCTTGAAGGAAGATACACTGTTGTATCTGAAACATTTTCTAGTGACAATGTGCGTTCCTCTGCAGAAGTAATACTTCAGTCTTGAACCTGACTTAGCAGGTTAAAACCACTTTTGCATTGAACCTCATGATGTTAGTATGACAGCACTAAAGAAAGGTACAGTCTTACCTCTTAATCCACTTGCCGTGTCCGTTTCTCCCATAAGACAGATGTTAGCTAGCTGGAACTAATGTGGATTGAAGGAGAAGTCATGTTAGCAAAGGTTTGTGAGTTGACTGAGCATGTGCATGTCCTTTGGTACCCCCACAATATGTTGTGGGGTTGTTCAGTCAGCTGAGAACGGAGGTCTGGAGTTCAGTTGGTATTTAGCACAAATGATGTCATTGTACCTACAGGGTACATTTACATGGCAGGGCTTGAGAGCTGATGCTAACCATGTATCGATGTGTAGTTTTTTATGCCATGCATTAAACTTATGCACTGTTACTGGTAGTATCACTAATGATGTATTTTACATCACGAACTATAGTGTATTTTCATTTAAAAGCAAATATGTAAGGCAATGAGTTGGCTAAAGATCTGGAGATAGGTATGTGAATGCAGTTTTTGTTACCTTCTCCATGCAGCTTTTCACCCAGTAATTCTTTATTCATTCCAAAAGCTAGAGAATAGCTACTTTTCCTGTGTCTGGATTGGGTTTTTGGGAGCACGGGATAAGAGGGTGACAAAGCGGGAGATAAATAGTGAAGAGAGGCAGAGAAAAGTGTGATGACAAAGGCTTGTGTGGTGAAGCATTATGGCTAATCTGAAAGTTTCATTAAACTTCATTTAAAATATAAAAATCAAGCCAAACACTTTGCCTGAAGGAAGGTGCTGTCTATATGCAACTGTAAGTGCTGACAAGTTAGGGAGAAGTGTGCAGTAACGGCTGTTCCATAATAACAAGCACTGTCGTGTGGCACCTACTCACCCTGAACCATTAGACCAGAACATCCAAAGAAGACTGGCTCTCACAGCAAGCATTTTCACATCCCTCCAAGCATTAGCTCAGTCTCTCAGGTTTTTCCTTCAGTTGCGATGTTCACGACCTCTCTTGTTTTTCATATGCTCACGAAACAACAATAACCAGACGGTAAGGTAGAGCTGCCAAAACCTGTTTTGTAGAAAGGTTTGCACACATGGGTCTGGTCTAGCCCTGGAATTGGAGGAATGGAAAAACTGCAGTGGATGGGTTTATATTGGTAATATCTTAAGAGAACACAAATGCTATCTTGAAGCCAAATGCTACTTTAAAGGCCACAAATGGGCCATCTCAAAACTGGATCCCAGCAAGAGCTACAAACCTGCAGGTTCCCTGAGCCTGTGGGACCATGGCACATTTGTAGTATCTGAGTATCTCTGGCAATGGCTAGAGAGCATGCGTGTACCTGTTTTCTAGGTGTTGGGTGTTTGTTTCTTTTTGGTCTGAATATGATTGCTAGTTGTGTCTTTCCTCCCACTACTTCTCAGCTTATTGGGGTTCATTTTTTTCTTTTGAGCTTCAAGTATAAAAATTCCTGTTCTGTTACATTTATGGATTTTGCAGAGTGAGGTCCTTTGGGCTATTCCTGTAAAGAACATAGACACTGTACTGCCAGGTTAGGCATATAAGTCCATCATACTGATCCTTAAAGTTCTGCTCAGTTTTCATCTAGTTCTGGAGTCACTGCTTTTCCTAGCGCCTGCATTTTCACAAGCAAAGTCACATTATATGCTTGTATGATCTCAGGTTTGAGGGTGGGTTTTGCCTCTTTCAGCTCCAGAGTCTGATCCAGCAGGTGTATTTGCAGCATACCTTGTGGGTACCAGGTACCCTAATGGTTACCTCTTTATCAGGCAGCCTGGTGTTTAGTGCATGTCCATACTACGTTGGTTGTCTTATTTCACAACAGGTTGAGCAGCCTAGCTGGCCAGTAAAGAAAAAAACAATCCAACCTTTCCTCAGTTTTACAAAAATTTTCTTGATGTGTATAAAATTTGACACCTAATGAAACAATGCTGAATCATGTGAATATGTTGCAGTCTGTGATGGATTGGAACTGGAATGCTGACAGCTCTGAGGCATTTTTTAAAAGTTGGTAAGAGTTCAAATCTCATCAGCTTCTGAGATTTCATCTGTTTCTTTGGGAGGGTGGGATAAATGTTTCTGGAGATCATGCCAAGCTTGAATCTTTAAGAAGACTTGTATGAGAATTCCTTTTTTCTTCTGAACCTATCTCTTCTCACCCATTGTGATATTATACAAAATGAATTTTGGGGCTCACAAGCTCAAGTTTTTGCAATGGTCGGCAGAAGTGTCTTTCCATCTGATTACCCTTGAGGTCAGAAGCACATAATGTATTCAGGGGTGTTTCTAATCGAACAAAGCTCAGAATATGTGAGGGCTGTAGACAGCAGCTGGCCCCAGCAGAGACTAACAGATTTGCTGAGAACCTGTGAAGATCTTGGCAGGATGTCAACAAAGATACTGCAGGGTTGCTAGATGCCAGGAAAATGAGAACTTTGGTTTGCGGCAAGAAAAATGGTATTTAGTGAGGATGGGACGTAATAAATTGCAATAATAGCACTGTGAAAAAGTCTCATCTAAAAGTACTGGAGACTGTGACTATAGTGGAAAAGTTGTGTACTCATTTTCATGGATGAAGAAGTTGAAGTAGGTGAAAAAAAGTTGCTTTCTTATAGTGGCAGGTATTATCAGAGCCAGGAAAAGAAGTTACTTGATTCTAGTTAGGAATTGGTTTTTAAAAGAAGAAGGATGAAGGGAACAAAAGCAATGATGGAGAAAAGGGCTTAGCTGACTTAAAACAATATAAAAGAGAAGAATGGATGCTGGGTGGATAAGAGATGTTTGTGGAGAACAAGATCATAGAAGATTTTGCAAGGGCCTTACTGTCTGTCTGGGATAGCAAGAAATTGAGTCTACTGCATCAGGAGTTTCTAGCATGAAGTATCCAACTATAAATTCAGGTTTCTCTGACCATGCATTTGCTAGTGATTTGCTCTGGCAAAATATGTGGAGATTTCTCCAGCTTCAGGTGCTGGTCATTTACCTGGCCAAGTGTAATGGTGCATGCCTTGACCGTGCTGGACCCTTAGATGTTTTCAGAAGATTTTAGGTCGGTCTGCAATAAACTACTTGATCTGTTATGCTGATGTGTTCTCCCTACTCCCTCACAATAGTTTTTGTGAAAAAGGTACAGTCCAAAAAACCTGTCCAGAATTAGCATGTTACTGAAGCAACATTGTGGCATTTGAAGAGCCAGCTTCACGAGGAGAGAAAAGAAAGTGGATTCTCATCTAATCAGCACATTGAACATGACACAGAGAATAGCACCTTTGATGGGGAATGTCTGTGTGGAAAATTTCTGCCCTACATGATAGCTTTTGATCAGTATTCCACAAATTTGATTTAAATTATTTCAGGGAGATTTCCTCTTCATTTACCTGGTATAGCAATCCCAATTCTTTATCACTGTTCTTTGGACTTGGTTTGATGATATCCTCCCTGATTACTTTATCAGGTGTGATGGGTTAGCCCTTGGCTGGGGGCCAAAACCACACACCTGCTCACACAATTCCCCCACAACCCAAGGACAGGGGAGAGAGTTAGAGGGGTAAAGGGAAGAAAGGACTTGTGGGTTGAGATAAGGACAATTTAATAACTAATCGACAATAATATTGGAAATAATACTATATACAAATGAGTGATACACAGTGATACTTCCCCCCCTCTCCCCCCCCCAATGACCAAAGCTCAGCCTGTTCCCGGCTAATGATCCCAGAAGCAGAGAGAGTCCTGAAAAACTGCACTCACAAAACAGAGATAACAGTCTGAGCGTCCCAGACCGAGAGCTGACCAGGGTGTGGGGGGGAAGGCCTTGGGAGACCGGCCGCCTGGAGCGAGATGATCCGGAGCCAAGAGAGATCTGTAAACCAAAGGGACCTGGAACAAAAGGGACGATCTTCTGGAGGGTCCTCACCTATATACTGGGCATGATGTGTATGTTATGGAATAGATTATTGGCTGCTCTGAGTCTCAGTCTTGAACCTAAGATCAAATCCTAGGCTAGTAGTTAAGGCTGTGTTCCGTCCCAGCCCCCCCCTCCCCTGTCTGTGGGGAGCAGAGAAGCTGAAAGAACTTGAGTATCCAAGTATCCTGACAACAACTGTAAACAGCACTTTTTATCAGCTTTCTTCTGAGCACAAATCCAAAACATAGCCTCTTGCTAGCTATTACGAAGAAAGTTGACTCTGTCTCTGCTTAACCCAGGACATCAGGTTAAAGTCTATGGGTTATTGACAGTTCTGTGTTAACTAGGCGGCTTTGGTTTTCTAGGAGGATTTGAGCAGAGGGGGAAAGCAGCTGTTCCCTGAGATGGGAATAATAAAAAATGCCAGCTGATAAAATCTTTCCAACTTCTGCAGAACTGAAAAAAGCCATTAGCAACTCTGGGAATTCCTCCTTTTCTTGCATCCTTGCATTCCAAGAGAAATAATATGCCAAGCAGGATACCACTGAAAACATAATGCAGTGAGTACTGGTGGAAATGTCATGTGGAGGGGATAGAGGAGGGGAAATCTAAAATGCAGACTATTAGTAAAATACATAGATGACAAGCAGTTTCTTACTGATATATAGGTCTATTTTGAGGTAGGAGATAGCAAGGGCTGCTTTTAGAGCTATTGAATGGGCCAAATCCCAATTTCCTTCTGTGCTAACTATCAGCCTGCTCAGAAAGTAATACCTTTAAATAGCAGTTTAAACCTCTCTGGTTTTGCAATAGTTACACAAGCCAATACAGAAATTTTTCACTGTTTTTGCTTTGCTCCTTTCTACCTCAGCTCAATTCCTCCACATCAGGCTTAGTTGTGAAACATTGCCTTTAGCCCAGGTATTAAACAGGTAATAGAGCAGAGGACTCGTGAGTGGTACAAAGAGCAAGAATTACAGTTCCACACAGGTGTTTTTGGTGACAGTCTCCATGTAGGCAATCAGATGTAGAAAGGAGAAAAAGTCCTAGAAGTCTCTGAACCCTTGGGCATAAACTTCTCTTTTTCATGATCCTGTAAAAATAGGGAGCCAGTGGTAGCAGATGGGTCAATGCGGCTTCAAAAGCCATGGGGAGCTTTCGACAGCAGCTGCTGTGTGTCAGAAGTCTATAAATTGACTTCCTGCCATGGGAGGCCTCCTGCTTGTTCAGCTGGAGAGTTACTGGGGGGAAATCCTCACCCTCTGTCTTACCAGCAGAGCAAATATATCCAGGGCTGAGCCCAAGCCTGTGGAGGGGTTTGAGCTGGCTGGGTTTGAGCTGAGTCCTCATGTCAGTGTTTTTTTTCTCGATTAATAAAACTGGTGTGGGTGGAGACTTCGGTGTTTTGTTAAGGGAGAGAAGGCACTCTCCTTTGAGTATTATATGCAGATGTCCATCATGTTCTTTGTTTTCAAAAGCTCCCAGATGAGAGGACGCTTTTCATCACATCTCAGATAACACCAAACAAGATCTTTGGTTTGTGGTTTTTTGTTTTTTTTTTTTCTTCTTCTTTCTCTGTCTTCCAGGCAGCTATGTGCTATGCCCTCTGTTCAGGGTGGATGCATGTTCTCTTTCCAATGTTCAGTTCCCTTTACAATAATCCTTATCTACCAGTTTTGGAACTGTCCTTCTCTGAGAGGATTTAATTTCCTTTTAAAATTGCACTGTCACTGAATCAATAACCTAAGGGGAATCTCTGGCAAAGGACTGGGGTTTGGTGCAGTAGGTGTCTCAAGATTTAGTAGCCTCTATCATCTTTGTTGGAACTGATTGTTCAGTTAAAGTTTAACTCCTGAGCTGCTGAATTTAAGTCTTTTGCATTTTCTTTCTATTCCTGGTGGACTGTTTTCTGCAAACAGAGGTATATAATGATCTCAAAAATAGAAAAGCTTCTTCTCTACCTGTCTCCTGTATTGACAAAAATTTCCTCTACTCATTCAACATGAGATATCATTGCCTTTCATGCCAAAACTTAGCACCAGATTTGAACTCCTTTTTAGTTTAAAACCTGAACCTGAATGTGCTGTTTCATACCAAGAAGAGTCATTCTTTTGCATATCTGTGGTTTTCAGATACAGTAATTAATTCTGAAATGAGGAGGGAAAAAACCACAATGAGATATTTTGAAAGTTTATCCTGGCCTGTGTCTACCCTTGATTCCTTTGCTATGCAGGATAAAGCTATGTTTGTAGTGAGATGGGAAATCCAAAAGAAAGCTGAATGTTCAAAACTCTGGAGATGTTTTGAGCCTTGTGGAAGTTGGTAAAGTGGAGGAAATGTTAACTTGATTTAGAAAAACAAAATGCAGTGCCTGAATTCTCAAAAGTGTTTTACGTTTAAATTGTTTCAGCATCATAGATTCTGGAAAATGCATTTAAATGCAATTTAGATATCTGTTCAATAAAGCTTTCTGACCTTGGTGACTTCTGGGGTTGAGATGGTGAGGCTTAAATAATGGTGGGGGGGAAGGAAACAGAATTATTATAATTTTTAAGCCATGTTTGTTAGAATGGGGGTCTAATTTGAGCACCCCCAGCTTTGTCTGCTTATTGGAACCTTCTCTAGAGCACTGATAACTGCTTTCACACTGTTTGAGTTCAAATCCCAGTTTCAAATATTGATAGTCATAGACTCCAGATATGAATCTTACAGATTATTGCTACGTCTGTCTCATAATGTTCTCCCATGTGTGGCTATGTGGGCAATGAGCACTGTTGCAAAGAGATTGGGTTCCACCCCGCAAAGGCAATGCACATATTTGTTTATGGGGTTTCTTCTTCTGCCTTTTTCTGCGTAAGGCTGTGGATTCAAACACCCTGCATTGCTTGTCAGCACATCAGTTAGTGGTGTTGTTGAAATAATGCTTCTAAGGAGAGACAGCTATGCAGTTCCAACCACTCTTCAATTGATTTCATATCAGGGGAGGGCAGAAGATGGGGAGAGATTAATTACACAATTCTTGTAACATGATGTGGCAATTCAGTCTGTGAGGAGACTTCATTGTCTATCTGTATGTGTGTATTTTGGAGGGATATCGAGGAAGGAGACTGAACCCATCAGGCACACAAGCTCCCTCAGGAGACCCCTGTGCCCTTCTTCTGTACGATTACCTGAAACACACTTTGGAGTGGTTCACGCATGTGTAAATACAGAACGCTCTCGTTCTAAGTATATGGATATAATTTAGAAAGCACTGTTGAATTTTTGGCTACCATAGGCACATTCTGTGGCCTGACAGGATTACTCCTGTTAGAGTAATAACTGGAAGTTTTGCTTATTTAGGGCCTGTTCCTACTCCCTTTGAAGCCAATGGCATAATTCCCAGCAATGTTTAGTGGTGCAGGGTCAAGTCTTTAAGGATGATAAAATTTGATGTTGGAGGCCTCAGTCAGTGCTCACTGAAGTACACAGGGGTTTCCACAGTTATTTCAGTTAGCAAATTGCCATTATTTCATGAAAATAATTATTTTAAAAACAGCTTACATAAAGATGGTGTTAGTGTTAAACTTCAAAAAGAAGGAAGTAAATCAAGAGACTTTCTTTATTCTGGCCGATACCATGCACTTCTTATAACACTAAAACATTTAGTTCAAGTAAGTTCCCAGAAGTCTGGAACAGCCACATCCAAAAGCAATGAACTTTTAAAATTAAAAAGGACATTTTGTGTTGCTGCCACATCTCTTGTGACTTCTGAATGCATTTCACTTCTACTGTTGCAAGAACAGCCATTCTCATGGTATCTCAGCCTTCATGCTTCTGGTCTCAGCTGGTCTGACCCCAGAGCATCTGCAGGGAAAGGGAGATGATGAAGAGAAATGTTGCAGCTGCTTTAGAAAAATGCTGGCTCTTGCTAATCTCAAAGGCCAGTACAACTCAGAATCATTGCAGGTATTAAAAAAGAAAAAAAAATAAATCCCCTCATCTTTCAATATGCTCCCTGATACCCAAGGAGTTCCCTTTAGTTCTGAAATTGCCTTCACCTATGTTTCTCGTATGATACTGGTGGTTTGCCAAAGCTTGGTTATTTTTATACTTAGACTTTGGTACTTCAAGCTTGCTAAGCTAGATCTTTAAAGGGATAAAGCCAAAATACAGCAGAGTGAGGAGAAGCACAGAAAACTACTAGAGGGCATTTGTTGGCATTTTCTCTTTCTTTGGTTCAACAAATCTATCGACCTGGAGGGCAGGCAGGAGAGCCCATCTGTTTTCCCATGGTTCTAAAAGGAAAACAGAGAAGGATGTGAAATTTATTGAGTATGTATTAATATTCTGTTTGGATCCTGTTGATCTGCTGGGTTGCTTTACCTGAAGGACAGAAAACAATTTTTCTATCTTGTTTTCTTCTGTTTGGATCTGCTCACGTGCAGTTACTCTGCTCATGTGCAGTTACAATGGACTGAAGTACATAGAGCAATCTAAATAATATTACTGGCTAGATTGCCACAGTCTTTGTCTGGATGCTGTTTGGCTCCTTTCTTAACATACCAGTACTTCATCTGTGTGATTTAATCTTCTTTAGGTCTATATGTCTACAATACTTTTATGACCTGGTATATCTGCCAGTCTTTTCACAGGAGTGGGACCCAATGACCCAGATATCCTTCCCCTTTCAGAGGCAGCAATGTGAAAAAGTACTGAGCACTGGAAGCTAATAAACGCAATAAATATTTCCCTGTCTCTCTTTCATTACTGCTCTGAAGACTCCTCTAGGCCTAGGACTGTAGGATACCTACTGTCTAGGTATTCAGTGCATTGAAGAAAAAACAGCAATATGAAACTGGTATGGTTTTAGATGTTGTCAGTGGAAATGGGAATTCTGGCTATTTTATTACACTATGGATGCATGTTTGATTTATGATACTTCCTAGTGTAATCCATGAATTTGGTCTCTCATGCAATGGCAACTTTTACAGCTGGACGATTGTCTGGTCTGCCGCAGAAGATGGCTGTAAATTTTAACAAGTGACTCTGCACCAATTCAACAAGATCCAGTTGAACTAGAGTGTGTCTTTTTGTATGACACTTCTTGTACTCTAGCTCAGTAGCCTTTTGGTCGTGGTGGAGAAAGCACTTGGTTATTCACAGAGACACCCAGGGAGTTCTAGGTAATCTGAATGCTTAGCTGGGGAAAGAAGTGAACCAGCTAGTGTTGCTGAGATCAGTCTTGCTGGGTTGTTCTTGTGCTGAATTGCACAGCCACTCCATTGTCATCCTTCAGTGAGATGATGGGTCTGCTGGAAAATCTGCAGACCACTCCTGGAGCTTCTCTTCCTTTTATCTCTGAGGTTGTGCTATCTGTGTGTGGCTTTCAGCCATGCAGTTTACAGGGTTAGGAAGACTGGTTGCTTTTGGACTCTGCAAAGAAAATTATTAATTTCATTTTCATGTGTGTATTTGATAATAAATGTGAAAGTGTGTTAATAATATAAGTTTGTATTTCCATAATGAGTGTGTATTAGGATTTAAGTCTGTAGCAGAATCTCAACTAAGAAGTAGATAAAATTGAATTGTAGAGATTGTTGCAAGGATAACTACAAAAAGGTGCAGTGTGTATATTTATAAAAGGAAGTTCTTTGTCCAGATGTCCCCCTGCACTCCTTAGGGAATGTTTCTGATTGCTCTTTGAAATTTATATCACTTCAAATGAAATATATGATACAAACCCTGCAGGGCCAGAAAAATTAGCAAAGGCACTTAAACTGTACAACATCATCTCTTAACTGCTCTAGTTGAATTACATTATAAATGAGCTATCACAGAAGCCTCTGGGGAGTTTCTGGTTGAATACTTCAGCATGAGAGCTGCTTTTCTTTATTTAATTTTAAAAATTATTTTCATATTTGCAGAAAAGGAGAGAGGAAGCAAAAGTGACTAAAGTCACAACATCAGTTGCAGAAGTCTGCTCCAGTAACACAGTAATATCTTTATCTGCACCAATGATGAACATTAAATTGTAGACTAATAGTAAAAAGTTCTCACTGTTCATCAAAATTGATGGGGCCGATTTTCTTTATGTGGTTTTTGTTTGTTCAGTTTTTGCCTCCTGATACCTGTATAATGTGCCTGAAGATTGTAAATTCTGGTTTAGTAAGGCTTTATTATCTCACTTTGTACAGGGATGAAAAGCTGTAGAGGGCAAGAAATGTCAAATCAAGGCCAAAAGAAGACATAAGATGTCTCATTTTTAAGGCAACAAGGCCAGCATAACACAATCAGACAAAGGCAAAATATTTTAATAAAGGTTGTAATGCTGGACTTCAGCATTAATGAGTCTCTGCTACTGATGTCTGCTGCTGATCAAACATATGGTCAGGAACAAATCAAAGGAACATTTTACATCACTTTGACCTAGCGCTGCCTATTGCATGCAGAATCATTGAATGGTTTGTGTTGGAAGGGACCTTAGAGATCATCTAGTTCCAACTCCCTGCCATAGGCAGGGACATCTCCCACTAGCCCAGGTTGCCCAAAGCCTCATCCAGCCTGGCCTTGGCCATCTCCAGGGATGGGGCATCCACAGTGACCCTGGGCAACTTGTTCCAGTGTCTAACTACCCTCACAGTAAAGAATTTCTTCCTAATATCTAATCTAAATCTGCCCTTCTCCAGCTTAAATCCATTACCCCTCATCCTGTTGCTACAAGGATGCTGCAAGCCTATGTTTGTGCTTGGGATTGCCTCAACTGCATGGTTCCTCTGTTTGTTCTTCAGCTTAGGGGTTAGGCTGGCTTTTGGAGCTGTGGGTGCAAGTACAGGAGCATCTTCTAGAAGTGTTGAGCCCTCTGTAGTGCATGGCCACCCCTGGCCTGTATGAAGTGCTTCTTCTGGGTGCAAGAGTGGGTGGCAAAGGCAATTGGCCGAGGCTCTTGGGCAGGCTGGCAAGCCTCCCTGGGGCAGGAGCATGGCAAGCAGTTGGTGCGAAGGAGATGGGCAAGTGGGAGCTTGTCCAGTTTGCAATGTTTCCTCCAGCAAAAATAAGGTCCAGACAGGCAGGGTGAGTCAGGGTTCTAGCAACTTGGGAGAGCTGCAGTTGATGGAATAATTCTACAGGCCTTTAACTCAAGAGAGCCCCAAAGAAGCAAAAAAGCAAATAAGACCAAAAAAAAGAGAGTAAGAAAGGCAAAAAACCCTGTGAGACTGCTCTCCTCATCAGCANCCCCAAACAAGCAAAAAAGCAAATAAGACCAAAAAAAAGAGAGTAAGAAAGGCAAAAAACCCTGTGAGACTGCTCTCCTCATCAGCAAGTCTTCCAAATCCTGGAACTGGAAGAAGCCAAAATACCTGCCTGAACCAGGTCCTCTCCCCTCAGAACCCAATGGAGCCCTAAGCCAGTCTCGATCCTAGATCTATAACTTTCAGGTGATTCAGAACCCTCTCTAGAACTTTCAAGTAAGCTAGAACCAGATCTAGAACGTGATCTAGAAACATAAGGCAATTTAGAACCATCTCCCTTCCAAAAGCCCCCAATTCTGCAATTCAGACCTGCACCAACTGCACCGAAACCACCCCAGCTCTACGAACAACTGACTGTAAAGGACTAACTGCCTGTCAAAGGCCCTGAGAAGGGAAGGCCTTTGAAGATGAACTTGAGTTGTTGGCTTGGTGTAACTTGCAGAAAACAATTTCTTGATTTTAAGTAGTAGTGGCTCTTTTATAACCACGTTGTGCTTTGGAACCTCTTAGAAATACTGTGCCTGACACACAGTAAAAGAGAAGTGTTATCTGTAATCACTTAAAAGCTCTTAAAATACTGTCTAATAGAGCGTCATAAGATCTTTTCATATACAGATCCACTCTTTATGTAATTGCAAAAGCTGGAAAAAGTTATCAAGGCATATAGAGTGTAGATGTAGAAGTTGTGGGGAGAAAAAAAACCTTTGTTTTTGACTTAATCTCTGCATGGCAGCATTCAGTTTGGAGCTTGTTGGCACTAACTGTGATTGAGTTTTAGGATGGACCAGAACTGATGTGGAAATGAAGATTTTCTTCTCGGTGCAAATTTTTTCACACAACGGGACTGAAAAAAACAAAAAAGATGAAAGACTGAAGTACTCAGCCGATGACAGGCATTAGTTGTTTCGTGAATTTTTCAGTGGGCAAAAATGCGCAAGAGATTCTTCAAGGAATAAGTGAAATATAGATAAGCTCTTTCTTGGACATAGGGCTCTTTTTCACACTACTGTGATGTCTGTATCTAGCCCAATAAATACTGACTCCCTTTTTTAAAGTGGCTTCAACAACTACTTCACAGGTGCATGAGGGCATTGTGGTGAAGGTTTATCCTAGCAGCTGATAGTTTGGGACCTGACCTTCCATCTCTCCTGTTCAAACTAGGCTGAATACTGAACTATGTTTTGGATAGGGACTGTTACACTTGCCATTGTGTGGTTGAAAGAAAGAGTTGTGGTCTACATGTTTTCAAACCAGTTTCCATAGGAGTGTCTCCAGTCATCATGGTAACTTGCTTATTGCATGCATTTCCTTAGGAGATGGGTAAAGAACTCCTACCAGGGACATAAGTAGGCTTAAATATGAGCTAGGCACCAAGCAGAGCAGTCCTGGTAGTATCTGCAGAGCATTTGTTCTGGGCACACAAAAAAGTGAAACTTCATGTATTCAGAGACCTTTAGTGAAAAATGAGTGTCTGTGAATTTCCCTTGGGAAGCTTGGATCCTACTGTTTCACTTGGGAACTTGAAATGTCACATTACATGTAGAAGTCTAGAGATCTGGACCCTTCATTTTTGAGCAGGAACAAAAGAATAAATCACCTTGTAGGCTTTGCCTAGACAGGGCAGAGAGGGTGCAGGAGATGTCAGTTGAGGATGACAAGATAAGGATTACACCAACCGGGTTCTTCAGCTCCCAGAGGAGTCTGTGAGAAGCAAAGCCTCTCAGCTTCTGAAAATGTTTTCTAAATAGCGTAAAGGTGATAAAGTACTAAAAAAATAATGTGTTGATTTAAGAAGTTGTTTATGGGGTACCACTGCAATAACTCTCAAAGGCAGCAGATCTGTAAAGGCTGGATACTGGACATCAGTTAGATTGCTTTATTATCAAGAATGATAGAAAGGATACTGTCTCCTGGGACTGATTTGGAAATGGGAAAGTCATATAGCACCTAATGAGAGGTGTTGGTTAGAGGCATAAATGAGCAGCAGTACAGTTGAAAAGACAAGGAGGTGTCAGAAGGACATTTAGCCTGTCACTTTTCAAGACAACAGAGCAGAGGACAAATGAACTACAGGTTAGTGTGGAAACTGGAGAAATGCTGAGATACTGAAGAAAGGGAATGGGGAGAGAAATCACTTAGGAATGTAATTCTTCAGTAATAAACAGTAAAGGAAGAGATATATTCAAACTCCTTGAACTCTGCAGTAGTTACAAATCCTCTTTTTTTTTTTTTTTAATCTTTCTGTTCTGGAAGCAGAACAGAGAGGTGTTTCTATAAACTAAAACAATGCGCTTGATTCCTCAGACTCAGTCTGCTGACTTGGGTTGGAGTGGTCAGTGGGTTGCCTTGAGAAATGGGCAAAATGATCACTTTGAAGTGCAGAGGTTACAATCTTTTGCTCAAATTAACTTGCTAAGTTAAGTCTTCAACCATTTATGGAGATTTTGTTTTACTCAATTAACCCAGAGATAGAACTTCATATCAAGATCCCTAAAAAAAGATCCTGTCTCACTCTGTTTTTCAGTTTATTATTTCTGTAATTCTCTTTTAGCCGTCAGCCAGTGCTGTATTTTAATAGACGTGCAAAAAGTATAAATATTATGACCTATTGCTAGCCTGCATCTAAAAAACCTTTTAGTAACAAAAGGAGTTTCTGGGCCAGGTTCTAAATTTGGTCTTGGCATTCTTCAAGAACCAGTGCTTGATTTTTATAGAAAGATTATTGTTTCTCTTGAAGAACTTTATTTAAAAGGGCAGTTACAGAAGAGAAAACTCCTTAATTCTTCCTGATACTTTCTGATTTAATCAGATATTGACTGCCTGTTCTAAATCACAAATCGATAATTTTGATTAAATTCTTCTTGAATTGAAGTTTGATTCTGCCAAGCTTATATGCTGTAGGAGCTTTCCTCGTAACTGGCCACTCTTAATTCACTGGAATCCCTCATAATGTGATGCTATTAACACAAGCCATGTTTGCTGTGGAGAGGAGGTAACATTTTTTTTTCCTAGCCAAACTGAAGTTTTGTTGAAAGATATTTTCCCTGTGTGGGGTTTGTTTGTTTGGGTTTTTTTTAGCAGGTGAAAAGGGATATTCCCTGAAACACTTGTAAAACAAATTTTCCTTTCCAGCTGCTGTTTTTATGTCATTTAAGAAAAAAAAGAAAAACAAAACAAACAGAAAAACAAAAATCTAAAAACCACTGAGATCACCCTAAAGTACGCCCCTATAAACCGTGTTGCCTCATTTGATGTTTGATACTCCTAAGGTTTTATTTTTAATTTTTATTTGGTGTATACTGAGTTTCTTACATCTCTGCCCTATTTTAATAAAGAATAGCATGTATCTCTCTCATCTGTTCCCAAAGAGCAGAGAGAGCACAAGTTAAATAGAGAACAGCCTCAAACTTTCTTACATAAATGTAACAGCAGCCACGCTTCAATCTGTGAGACTTGTGCATTAGCACTTCCAAAATTTTCTATAAGGTAGCATTATACAGACTACTTTCCTATTACTCAAAATATAAGCTAATGTTATTGTCTTGAGCATAGCGCTGCACCAGTTAGGGATAAAGATTGGTTTGTTATTGTTGTCTATTATAAAATTTTATAGACCAAACACTGAGTGGCACCAAGAAACCAGCGGGAAGCTGATTCAATAAGTAAAATGGAAAAAATCAACTTCATAATGAACAACCCATCACATTTTTAGTGGATTAATATATTACATAGCCTTTGACAGTTGCCCAGAAAATGCTGCAGCAATTTATGTCAGGCAAGTGCTAAATTTAAGTGGAAAGATCACAAGCATCTAGTTTGTATGGATAGTAAAATCTCCACCGTTTTCTCCATTGCTGCTACTAACTGGGAATCCAAGATTAAGAATTCAGAAGGAACTGAGGACTGTGAATCTTGTTGTTACTTAGACTTGTATCTATCTTCTAGAAACTATCTTCTTTGTGTGTGTGTGTATATATATATATGTTCTAATAACAAAACACAGATGTAGGCACTTTCCCATAGTATGAGAGTCTACATACTGGAGTTTCTGCCTTTTTCAGAGATAACTATAATTGGCATCTTTCAGGTTTTTCAGAACATTTGGTCAAGTTTAGTGCATGATATATGTGAATCTTAGACTCATGTATTACAAAGTTGGTAGCAAGTTTTAACCTGTAAAGATAATAACAATCTTAACTAATGCAATTTGGTTAGAAAAGACTCTTGTTGCATTTGTTATAATTAATGCTACATTTTAGTTTTTCCACAGTATTTATTAACAAATATATGGCTGGAAAATGGAAAACATAGTTATTCAAGAGATAAAACTGTCCCATATATGAAAGCAGCCTGTTGTAGTAGTTCTCCAGATGTGCCTAGATGCTGTACAATTTAAGTGAATAGGCATCAGAATGCTTAGTAATTTCTCATTTGGATACAATTTATAGTCATAAACAGTAACTTGGTTATAAAAGTCTGTTGGAAAAAGTAGTTTAGTCTTTCCCTTCTGATTTCTGCATCTAAGGCCGAAGAGCATCCCTGGAGGGTGTAAATTTAGTCGTCTAACACGGGGGTTTTTCCTAAGCATTTATTTTTCCTTATTAACATCAGTTTTAATAACTTCAGCAGTTCACAGGACCTCAGCAGGGTGTTTTCCTTGCTATTGGAAGTAGTAGAAAAAAAAAGAGCAGATCTTAGGTTTTGGGCCCTTTTCATACACCAGTGATGCAAATCAGTCGCAGACTGGATTGAGAAACCTTTATGGTGACATTGTTTCAGAGGCTTCTTATGCAAGCAGAATTGAGAAATTTAATTGGTTATGCAACCTATTGCTGCAGCACTTCACATTGAGTGGCACTAAGTAATTACACTGTAACTGCCGCACAACTGTTGTAATTTTTCATGCAGCTATGTTACGTGATAATATGATAACACTGATGCTAATAGTAATGTTGGGTTAGGCAGCTAAAGAGGGTATTAAAATAGAGAAGTGCTAATAGTATGTTGTTAGGAAACAGGATGCCAAGAAGCCATCAGAAATGAAAGTAAGAGAATAAAATAAAAACTGCAGTGAGGAAATTGCAAAAGATTTAAGGCAAACTACAGGCAGAGAGTGTTGTGATGGTTTTAGTGTATTTAAATCCTTGTTAAAGGGTATAGACTGAGAGGTTGAAAAATCATGATGATGTGAAAAGAAGTGGGAAGTGATGGGCTTGAGAGCAGTCACCTCATTTAATGGCTGCAAGGTGTCTTCACACAAAGCATCTGCTAGGTTTGTGGAGCATTTCTTTGGCATACTCTCGCTGATATTTTTCTGAGAAGAGTAAATTGATGTTCTCAGAAATACCAGAGGGTCTCCTGAATAACATGAAAAGAAGAAAAGAGCTCCAGATGGTGGTGGCAGGGATGAGATAGCAGGCTCTGTTGCAGTTTAGTACCATCTGAAGTGAAGAAGGTCAAAAAGTGGTGTAGTTCTGCATGGATGAGAGGCCTCTGTACCCAGAGCACTGTAACCTCCCCTTGGTAATCAAACCAGCTTCCTTAAAAATGCTATACGTATAAATGTCAGCACATAGAGATTGGGATTTTCGCAAGTACATTTAGAATGTGATAAGTTTCCTGCCGCACTGTCATCACAGTGACATACACACAGAAGTGTCAGCAAGCTTGTTTTATTCTGCACCCATATGTGGCAATGGGAGCAGCACAAGGATCTCACATGGAAGGGGACAGGCAGTGTGCTCAGTGCTGTGCTGGCAGCGGGGGTTGCTCCCTGCGGAGCCCCCAGTCTAGGCAAGAAAGACCCAGGGCAGATAAGGACAGAAAAAGGTTTAAGGGCCTGTGTAATTTGCAGAACAGGAATCCCGTTGGAGAGTAGTGCTTCTGCAGGCAGGTATTTGTGGCTGGAGTTATTGTAGGGAAAGTTCGGTGGATGGGGAGGCCTGTGCTTGCAGTCTGACCCCTCTCTTGTTCACTGTTGGCTGAACTGCTGCTGCTCTTGCATGTCTCCCCTCCTTTCATTATACAAAGGATTTCTATATGAAGTATGTAGACCTCTGCCATTAACTGGTACACAGATAGTGTTTGCTGACAACGTTGGTATACCACCACTTGCCTACATTTGAAGGCTGAAAATGAGGATTTTAATCTTAGCCACACATGCATATTCAAAGGATTTTTGTGGACACCAGTACATGGACAACATACTGCCTGGTCCTTACTAGGTTAAATTATAAGAAATGTAATAGTAAATATTGCCAGCCTCACACTCGTACATTTGTGTGTGTCAGCTTTCAGTCCAAATGACCTATGCTGGCATACGTAGGCTTCTGCTTTATCAATGAGCAGAAAAATCTAAAAGGAACAAGCCATTTCCCACCCCCAAATTATGATGTGCAGGTGGAAGGCAGGGAGTTTAAGTAAATTTTGGACTATTGCATGGTAGATAGTAGGTATTTCAAATCCAGAGGCATGGAAACAAGCAAAAAATCTTTGATTAGAAAATAATTTTCCAGACACAACCGTGTACTCAACTTTCAGTTATTTTCCCTACTGGAAAGAAGAAAATAACATCTGGTCCTCATTTCTCTTGTCTGAAAACCATCAGGAATATTAAACCTGCTCTTTGCTAGTAAGGAGATAGGTCTTGTAACATGCCTGTGATTTTGTATGCCTCAGACAAATCTTTAATGGGAGTGTTTTCTATCTGAAATATTAATTAGTTGTTTCAAATTAGTCAGATGTTAATGTAAGTGTATTGGGTTTCTTCTCAGCTTTTTTATGGTCATGCCTCTGGGATTTTCACCATTACACTAATTCTTACAAGGTCTCTCAGGTCTTACAATACCTGACGTGGGAACACAACCTCTGTATCTCCAGGAAACGCTCATGCATTTGTCAGATATAAAGAGGCAATGGACAAACCCACTGGTTTGCTTTTGAACCTTTCCAATCAGTGGGGCAGTAAGACCCACTGCTTAATGCTGAATTCCACAATGAGGTATTATTAAGCTCAATAAACCATCAAAGGTTTAGTGTGGGTTTCTTTTTTTTTTCCTGTTGCTCAGTATGCCTGCATCTTTACATCATGTGCATCCAGGGTATGCCTTAACAGTGTCACAGCATCATCACATCCTTGGCAGTGTTGTGTTTGATCAGAGGGTGGTACTGGCAGTTTGGGACTTGTTCAAAAACATTTGGTGATTTCATGCAGTATCTGTTTCCCCTCTTTCTTGCGTTTGCAGTTTTCTCTTCTGCATCTTTTTGGAAGACCTGATGGCAACAATGGTATTTAAGATTGTTTAACACTCTTCATTGTAATTCCCACTTACAAGTGGCTTACTACGTTACCTGTTAGGGTAAAAATTTTAATGCAGAGTTTTTGCTGTAGGCTGAGTTTCTTGGAACAAGGGAAGGTTGTCTTAAGCCACTGGGTCTGATTTTCCACAAAGCCATTCAGGAAAGTACCTCCTATAATTCTTCATCCCAGGATGTGAGGGAGGTTGGGGAAACTTCTGGGAAGTTTTTCTTAAAACCTTGATTCTCTGATGATTTGAAACTTTCTCAATTCCACCACAAAAGTATTCTTGACTAGTTAATAACATGTGTGGGGGGGCGTGGGGGTGTCTGTTTTGTATTTCAGCTGAAATCCCTTCCTAATATTTATTCACTCAAGTAAAAAGAATTTGCCTATTTCTCTTCTACTGATATGCTTCTATGTTTTCAGGAGAATTTCAAATCTGACAGAGGTGGTTCTGGGTTCAGGGATAGCTTTTGCTGTTCCTCCAAGAACATTGACCTAGTATGAATTTGATCAAAGTTAAATATAAAAGCATTTTGGATCAGAATTGCTCAGTAGAAGCGGATTACTTCTCCTGAGGTTCAGTGCTGCCCTAAGCATCACCCCAGGGCATCCAGGTGCAGTGCTTGTTCTCCTTGTGATCACCTCTCCTGGCTGTGCAGATGCAGGACAGCATATCAGACAGAAAATTTGGATCCTGGTGCAGAGAGGATAAGAAATGAGCAGAACTGGTGGCACAAGGGTGAGGAGACCAGGATTGAGAGCTGTGCAAGGTAAGAGGAAGATGAGGCTGGATCATGAGGCAAGTTCACTTCCAGCAAGGTGGGGTTGAGACTGCAAGTGGGAATCAGGGATTGTGGGGGGGTGAACTGAAAGAAAAGGACATGGTCAGGAAGACTGTGAATGAGGGATAAATGAGAACAAATAAGGAGTTAGAGAGATGGGGTGGACGTTGATTAGCTGAAATCTATGGAGTGAGACAACAGCTTGAGTAGATGGATAGTGTTCCTGAGGCTTAAATTTGTTCTTTTTGTCATAAAAATTTAGAGATCCATTGTCAAAGCACTCGTGATATCTTCCCTCCAGTGGCCAAAGCACTAGTGCTATCGGCTGTGCTTTCACTGCGTTTTGCGTGGTGCAATGCCCATGTGGTTCTGTCACCCTGCCTTTGGAATGGTGTGATAGTTTCTGTTGTTGTTTCTTTCATTTAATAAACTCGTTTCCTGGGCAATCTATTTTCAGGCATTTTCTACCTTTGGGTAGATTGACTTTGCAGACATAACATTTAATATCTTCTGTGATAAATCATAGATTTGTCCATTCTTCTGCAGGAATCAGTGGTGACATCAGTTTACTGTGAGGCAGTGTTTCTCCTGAAGTCATCTGGAACTGTCACTTTTTGTCAGGACTACTGCATACTTCACAGCTGCACAACAAAAAGGCAGCTTACATTTCTGAGAGTTTAGGAAAAGTTGAAATTGTTGAAAATGAGCATGAGCTAACTCCATTTGCATGAACGTGGAAGTGGAGGGGAAGGACAGCACTGGTGGAGTGGTTTGTGTTCCAGGTCAGGGTGTGCTGCATTGCAGCAGCAAAGGGCTCTTTAACTACAGGCCTTGCTGAGATTCCTGGGTTAGGCTAATCCCAATGGGATAGGATTGGACCTGTGCTGTGAAGTCTTTCTGACGTGACAAATTGTTTTATGTCATGTGGATTCACCGGTGGGAATCTATGCAGTATCAGGCAGCATGGTACTATGGTCTATTTCTAGGTATTAATGTACATTTAACATGTAAGTATGCAGCCCAAATTCTTTTTTAAAGTCAGCTCAACTCTGAGGAAGTTAACTGAGTAAACAGCAGTAGCATTTGTTGTAACTGTCTTAGAATTTGGCTTTTTATCACTAACTTTGTTTTTCTCCGATGTACTTATTTTAAAAAACACTTCAAGTATGTCAGCTAGCCCAAATGCTACAGCTGCAGTCTGATCATAAATACAAGCTAATAAACAGAATTTCACTATCTGTAGAGCAATTCTTTATTCGAATAGAACATAAAAACATACTAAATATGGTATAGGATCTAATTTTCTACACTCAGTGCTCTTATTTATTGGCTTCCTGAGGATCTAACAGAAATGCTCCAACTCTACAGGGAACTTCTCTGCTCCTAGAAGCACCTTAGAAAACACTAATGTGAGTGGTAGAATACCACAGAAAATTTACAGAATTCCTGTATAAGTGAATAAGTAGCAGCATAACATCCTTTAGGAAAATCTGTTTTAGTATTCAGTAGTTAATGTTCTTTGGGACAATGGCAGTAGAGAATGAGCATGCTTTGTGTCTCATAACAGGACACTTCAGAAAACAAAAGTACTTCTAATAGGTTTCTGAAAGTCACTTGTCGGAAACCAGAAGGTAAATAATGTACTTGCCAACAGCCAGGCTTAGTGACCTTTAATATTCCAGTTCTCTGGGTAATTAGATTTATAGTAATTGTTGTGATCTTGATTAATATTATTATGATAGTTCAAATATACTTGCACAACATTTCAACAGATAATTCTTTCAGTATTAAATAATAAATGTATTACATTACAGTGAAATTATTAAATCTGTCAAACTTGCTGAATAATATATTGAAAAACTATCTTTTAAGGTATTCTACCAAGCCTATTTATCACCTGAATTTTGAGCTTGCATTTTTATGTCTTCGTATTATTTTTTGCTGTTGCACATATATGCCTAGCTTGATAATATGTCGATAATTGAAGGCTTAAACTGTAAATTCCCAAGGGACTAGAGCCACTCTGAAGGGCATAAAATACTAAACAGCAAAAAATACTTCCTACAATATATTCCTATACATCCTGTGAGGTTGTCATAAGCACAACCACTTAAAAGCAAATACTAACTCTTGGGAAAGCCTGTGTGAAAGCCTGGTATCTCCTCTCAACCAAAACCTTCTTGAATGTGACACTGACACTGTGTTTGAGGGTGTCTTTCAAACAGAGATGAGTACTTAGCTGTTGCCAAAAATGGCTCTTAGAGAGCTGTGACTGAGCCCAAAGCTGTTCTGACTGGGGCTCTGGGATGGACTTGTTGATTTGTGATAAGTAATCCGCTGAGGCTTTTGTGATGCGGACAGCTCTGTGTATTTCTCAGAATGGTAGAAAATTTGCTTATGTTTCCTATGGGATGTACAAGGCTCAGTGGCAGCCTGACTTCTGACATACTGCCCTCAGCTTCCCTGGCAGTGCTGCTGCTTGCCAGGATCCCTGCAGAAGGAGCCAGCGCTGACTCCCCGGGGCAGAGGCTGTGCTCTGTTTCTCCTTGTGAGAGGCAGGTGAGCACAAAGTGGGCCAAATGGCCTCGCAGCTTGCTGCTGCATCTCTGCAGCCTGACATGTCCCTGCTAAACCCCAGAACTAATACCCAGCAATGCATCTGAATCAGTTGAAAAGCCAAAGTTGGAAGGCTTCCAAAGATCAACAGAAACATGCTATTTCTACTTCCCCTTCTTTTTCCCCAAAGACTTTTCAGGTGTTATTTGAGACAGAGGAGCTCATGAGCTCATTGTCTCGTTGCCTGCTTTTTGCCTCCTGCACGTTGTCTCTCTTTTACAGCTTCCCAGTGCAAGGGGAGCCCTGTGGTTTCCCTTCCTGAAAATTAGGTGGGGGAAGATTAAAAAGGACTTGGATAGCAAACAGAAATGTTAGATAATGGCTGGCGGTTCTTGTATTTGGTAGAGCATAATTTTGTGAACTGCTCAGCACCCTTCATCTGTTGATAAAAGCCAGTAGGCTCTCCAGGTTGTTAACGGTACTGAAAGATGTGAGGCCAAGAAAGCATAGCTATTTCAAGAATGGATGTCACCATGAAGTGGAGCAGAGTGCACAGAGATGCTGCTGTCACATCACCCTCGGTATATCACTCTTGGATGATGCTCACAGATAGGATACTGCCCTTTACCTGCTCTCTGTCCTGATCTTAGCCTACATGGGGCAAATGCCCAGAAAACTAATAGCAAACCTGAGTTAATTCTTAAATGAATCCTAGAAGGAGAACCACTCAAAGCAGCTTGTAGGAAAAGAAGCCATGGCTGCTGCATTCCTTATCCACCTCTCTGGTCTTAACGAAATCCAGGCTCTTGGTGCATACCAAAGAGAATTTGAGTCTCATTCATCACTTCCTATTTGTCTTAAAGTGAATGCTGTAGATGGTATCCAATTACCATGGCACAAAACCCTTTTGTGTTATTTTGTGGTGACACAACTTTGCATCAAGATTATATGGAACCTGTTTTCCCAGGAGCTGCCTGTGGCAGCTGGGATTTCAAAACCCTTTAGGATACTTTCCAGCACAAATGGCATGTTCCTCAGCAGCCCTGCAGCTCCCACGATCCCGGGAGCAGTGGGAGACCAGAGGCAGCTGTGCAAAAGCCACTCTTCAGCCAAGGTGCAGGGCATGTCCTGGTAGCAGGGAGAAGTGGCAGAGCTAAGTCTGCACTGCAGCATGCTCTTTTTACCAAAACAGGTTAAGAACTGGTAGTAGTGTGTTTAACAGATAGTTTTTGCTGTTTCTCTGTACCTCCAACTTTGTGAGTAACTTTCGTTATTTTGCAGTGTTCACAGATGAATTGGGGGAAATAAGTTTCCCAGTAGTTACTTAACATTGGCTGCATGCTTCATTCACTGTTCATTATGTGTAGTGTGTGGTTGGTAACAGAAATTCTAGGCTGTTATTTGCTTGATAAACAAAATTGTTTTACAAAAAGAATAATGAACACCAAGTAGCAAACAATGAATAACCATAAGTGCACTTATTTATGCATGAATTCTTTCCAGCATTCTAATATGGGCATTTGTATGAAGAAGTCATTCCTACAATACTGTGAACCAAAACTTCTGAACAGATATTTGTGTGTTGAATATTATGAGAATACTTAAACATCTGGTATTTGACTGAGCAGTTGCACATGCTTGCTTTCATTATTTCATCAGAGCGAGCTCAGAAGGTGATTTTTCAAAGGCATTGAAAACAGAAGAACAAGCTGAGACTCAGAAGTTTTATGATAGGGATGGGTACTGGAGGAGACATGAATTCCAGTATGTTTTTTGTACAGAATTGAAACAAAATGTGGCATTTCAAAATTTTCCACTCAAAGGAAAATGGGAAAAATTTCAGTTCAGGGAAATAAAAAAATGTGTTTTAAATTTTCTTAAATTAAACAATCAATAGCTGTCACAACTTCTGACTCCTGGCTCTGCCACGGCTCCCTGGGAAGTTCCCATCCTTTTGGAAGCAGCTCGGGAATATCCCTGAGTTTCAAAGGGTGCTCAGGTTAGAGCTGTGATGGCTGTCAGTCTCCAAAATGTGTGGCAAGAAATTGGGAAGCCCTGAATGTGCCAGCTATGATTTGAGGGCTTCCCAGCACTGTCCTGCTGGTTTGCTCTGGCAGTCATCGTGGCAAGGTTGCTGTCTGATGCAGGATCTGGGGACGTGGGTTTGCAGCAGTGTATCAGGTGAGACAGAAATACATCAGTTGTGTTTCCAACAGGAATCAGCCCATCTTGGGAAGATGTCATACCATTTCTGTGAGATATTAATACATTGGTATTCCCCACGGGAAAGCTGTTTCATGAAGAAAATCACAAGTGACTGTTGGAAAGGCAGTGAGGTTTAGATACCAGATTGTTATGACGTCTTGGAAAATTTCACTTGAAGGTAAAAATGAGTACATTAACAATCATTTCGGGTAAATGCAGTCTTCCCTATCTTGCCCTATCACCTGACTGGGAAGTGCAGCAATTGGGCTTGATTCAGTCTACATTTTTACTTTGCAGCTTGTGTTTCCTAACTCCCATACTTCATCTACCTCTAAACTTTAAGACATTATAGTTTTGCCTGTGAAAACATTTGGAAAATGATTTTTCAAAAAGCTATGCCAGTTTGCACCAACTGGGGATCTGCTCGCTCACTCACTGGGGGATAGTTACAGCCTTGTGAAGTGTTAGCAGTATTAAGGGGCAGTTAAAAGATGCATGATATCCAAAATTTAGACAATCTGTCCTCTATTTTTTTTTTAAACACACAGGGCAAATTATTTTATGTGATTGTGTATTATGGGGAACCAAATTGTCCATTGGGCAATGGTGTAAAAAGTAGAAAACCAGGATCTTGTGTTTGAAGAGAAAAAAATATCCATTAGAGAAAAATGGGGAGGGCCGGTGAGGGTTAAGCTGAAGAATGTACCGGCATGGTGCAGTTGAAAAAAGAGTCTGGGAAGATTATACATGTAGGCAAAGCAACTACTGACATTTATTTGTTTCTTTCAAGCATTTTACCTTGAAAACTGGAACTATTTTTCATCTTTATTTTCTCATAAAATAAGCCAAACATTCACAAGTGAAGGAGAGTTGGTGGACTTGTTTTAATAACGAACATATGCCTGCATGTGTATGATTTCTTTTTTATGCTTTATAATTGGCATAAACTCCTCATGTGACAAGTCTTCAACTTTAACTACTGAACTTGTGCCGACATCAAAAGTCATTGTGGAATTTCAGACCTTTGATGTTTGGTTTAACAGAAGAGCTGATGGCTGCTAAGGAGTAGCTCCCAGGAACAAACAGATTTTTCTAGGTCTCATCACACATAACTTACTTTCTGCTCATTTCTGACATTTTTCAAAGTTGTACGAGTGTTCTTCATGGTGCCTAGTTGTATGTACTTTTGCTATTTCTGATGTTCCCAGTGAGAATTTGGCCTAGAAAAAAGTCTTTATAGAAGTAGAAAAACTAAATAAGGATATTAAAACCAGCTAAAACCCCCCAAATTTTCACAATATTTTTAGTGACTTTATAGACATTTAGTCTTTTTTAGTCTTGCATGCCATTTTTTCCCTAAATTGTATCTTTCTGACCATGTAAGTGCTCATGGATGTATATTCAGTCGCTTTTCCTAATATTAATCTATTATAGCTACAGAAGAGTTAAAAACCCCAAACAAATAAACAACAAACCCAATCCCCCCCTCCAAACTCCAAAACCAACAAACCAACCCTATCTACTACTTGAAGTCATGCACCTGGGTTTGGTCTTACTTTCTTCTCACCTTATATCTCAGTAATCCAGTTTGCTATTTTGGTGCAAGTCCAAGCAGAATCCAACATCTAAGAGGAAAATTTGTGCCTCCAGTATACATGGCACTAGCTACAGGGTATCTCTGTAGTGTGCATAAACTATTCTTGAAGTAGCACAGTAGGGATGGCGGTGGAGATGAAATTGTAAAAAGGAGGAAAAAAATACAATGGGTAAAGAATGAAGATGAAAGATAAAAGGAGAACGAAAGAGGAAAAAAAGGAAATAATGGGAGACAAGACAAGGAAACAGAGGTACAGAACTGTGCTTTTAACCTTGCTTAGGCTGGTGTTTAAGTTGCTCTGGAAAACAGTGATGTATTGGGTGGATCCAGCTGCTTTCGTGTAGCAAGCAGAAATTCTGCTGGGTTCAGGCGACCTTTTTCAGAAACAAAAAGCCAATTAAAAAACTAAACAAAAGAATAAAAGAGTTTGCTGTAAGTCTAGAATCTGCTTCATAGGATCATCTCCCTCTGCACTGTGTCTCTTCAGTGGATTTGCCAGGATAGGCCACCTTAGTGTTGCACATGAGGCCCCAGTGCCTTGGGGGATCTGAAACCCAGACTGTGTATGAGCCTCCTGAGACACCTCCAGCCATACTCTCTGCCGGCAGGCAGGATGCCTGGTACCCTGAGTACTGACCTGCTCTGTGTATGTGGTCTGCTGACCCAGTCCATGAACTTTCTCTGCTCACTAATGCAGGCATGTCTGCTTAGTTTCTTTTCCCTTACCTTTGTAAAGGCATGGATTGTTTCTGTCAAATACAGCGCTAAGCACCTTAGGAGATTTCTGTACTTGTGCGTATTTAAGTAAGAGGATTAAAAACAATAGTTCAGTGTCTGGGACACTCCCAGAACAGTGTCCTTATTTAGCTTCTTGCTGAGGTGTGAATACTTTTTTGATGATGGAAAGTCATTTTCACCAGTGTTTATAAGAGGTTTTCAGGCTGAGACATGATTGTCTGGACTTCTCTGAGGACATGTTCCTGCAGCTTACTATGAGCTATACAGTGCACACGCTGTTTTATTTCTTTAGCAAGTAGCCATCACTGCATAGCATTTTGAAGGCTTTATTCCCCAAGGAGCATCTGCAATCTGCTTGATTCTTTTGACTGCTAGTATTTGTGTTTGGCTTGAGCAGATCTGTAAGTGCATGAACTGTCCTGTGTCTTCAGCAACAACTGCTGAATATCATCCTATCTGATATCAGAGACTACTGAGCAGCAGTTAATTGAGCTGATGGAAATTTTCTGCTAGATAGAGCCCCAACATTCACAGCCGTTACGGTAATAGCGCCTGTTTCAGCAGTGTGATGGTATAAAGATATTCCCCCCTAGCCTGCCCAAGTCATTTCATGAAGAATTCATAAATGCAGATATGTTGCCCTTCTTGGGAGACACAGAAATATGTGAACAGGTTTCACTTCATCAACTTCAGATAAAAAAGTTTATTCTTTGCTTATCTCAGCTCATCCTCCTGAGTATCATAGACCTATGAAGCCTACAGTCTGAATCCAAGTTATTCTCTGGAACAACAGGCAGTATTTTCAATTGACTGTGCAATAAAGTCAGCAATACAGATGTTTCAGATAGAATGTAGCTCCCTAAGGACAAAAGTCCATAAAAGGATTTAAGAAGGTCCGTAACCACCATGGCAGGGGTTAGGAACAGCTGCAAGTAGGGTTTTCCAGAGTTCAGAGACCCACCCTAGAATAGGTGGCCCATCAGTGCTAACAACACCTGGAGGAAGGGTATGTGTGGTCAGCTGTAATAACCAGGTATTCAATGACAGCTGAATCAACTGGGATTAGCCTTTCAGGTGGGCAAACTTTGAACAAAGCTTCAAGCAAAGCTTTTGGATCCAGAGCAAGACACCTTGTCTCTCTGTCACTAAGCATGGTGTTTCTAATTTAGGCTGAGTGGTAGGTGGAAATGCCCACACAACACCTTCAGGAAAAGGAGGCAGGAGAGACACAACACACAACTATAGCCTGGTGGTAAGGATGCATGCCTGACAGCACAAATAGATGAGTGTAAATTCTTTATGTCATAAGCAAGGCTCAGGTGGAACAAGTATACTAAGATGGCCAGGTCACTTCTGGTTTGTTCAGGACTGTTTTACAAAGAAAGGGCCTAAGTTTCCCCTAACAGTGGCTTGGAGGGTATGCATCCCTTTGAACACAAATTTAAGTTCCTAAGCCACAAACTGCAATTTGCAAAACCCCGTTCTACTTCCAGTGCACCAGGGAGGTGCCTAACTCTATTTTCTGACAGGTGTTCAAAGGCTCCCCTGACACTTGCTGTTCTGCTACTGCATCCCATTGAGCTCTGCTGCCAGGTAGCCAGGAATTTGTCTGGTGCCTGTGCTTTGACAGAACTGAAACACCTGCTGATCTGTGAGAGCCCAGCTTGCCTCCCTGCCGAAAGCTCAACAAACTGAAGGCTCGGCACAGGCCACAGTGGGTCTGTAAATTCTTCCCTGCAATCAGTTACCTCTGTAATTGCAATGGGAAAGGTGCAGCCTCAGTGACACATTTGAGGGGGAACAAACTGCCCAGCTACTGCAAGCTCCAAAGGCGAGTTGGGAAAGCAGTAGTAAGGAGATCACCCATTTAGCTTTCCTTTTAAATCTGTCTTGGATGGAGATCTTGCCCTGTGTTGCAAACTGTGAAACTGAATCCTATGTACAGTTCAAAGTGTGTTCCCTGAGCTGCTGTGTCCAGCAGGATCTAACCTATTTTGGTACAGGGAGGTTGAGGATCTGTGGTCTCTCTCCTCCCCTCTTTTCAGAACTGTTCTGCTTCATATTTCTTATGTCAGAGAGAAATAGTGACTCTTATTCTCCTCTAGATATTCTGTATATTTACATAGGAAGAGGGAGATCTGTTGCTTCAGAAACTATTTGTGCATTTTTGCCACTGGGTAGTGCAGAATGCAAAAAAAAAAAAATAGCCTTTAAGTCATGAGCTGAAATCCTGGGATTCCTTCTCTGCCAAACCAGACATTGCTTCTTCTAGTCTACTCTTTCCCTCTTTTGAGCTGTAGAGAGAGTATAATGTGATCATCCACAATGGTGCAAGTACTACCCCAGTCTGATAAGTCATTATTCATAGAATGTATCTAAAACAGGCTCCCCTTTTTTATTTGTTTTAAAGAAAAGGATTTGAACTCTTGGACTTCATTTTAATATTTCACAATGAGTAATTAATACTTCTACCTGCTCTTCAAGTTCTTTTATGAAGAATCAGTAGCTGGTTTAAATCATCACTATTTTGTTGAAGCCTGGCAGAATGATGCTGATGTAAACCATTGAACAACTTGTCCCCATTTAACTTTTTCAGCATTGAAAAAAAAATGTATTACTCTCACTAAAAAATAAACTAATAAGAGCCATAGAGCATATTCTTGAGGAGTCCACCCATAAAAAATCAGGTTCATAGACAAGTGAGATGGGGAGCAGGACTGAAAATTTGGCAGGAAACAGATTTTACTCCAAGATTACAAATTCTCATAAGGCAAACTGAGAAAATACCATTTTAAAAAAGTTAAATATGCCTGGTGTGTGTTTATCAAATCAGAGACAACACTGTTAATGGAATCATTTGCACATGCTCATCACATAGCACCAAAAAATTAATTAAAATTTGCTAGGACCCATTTTGCAGGTAAAATCCATCCGAAGAAATATACACATACAGAGTGCTACCACAAGAAGAATGATAAATCCTAGAACACTTCATTTGCTAAAGACATTATTTTACTTGTGAGGCATTCCTTTCCAGTCAGCCAAAGACTGTTGCTGTACATGGCAAGATTAAAGCTTATACTGTGGGGCGTGATCCAGTTTAGCAGATGGGCCATGAATGTGCACAGTCCCTTTCACTCTGTACCTCCAGGCCCATTGTACCTTTTCATGTTTATTATAAGTAGCTTATTTATTAAATATTGGCTCTAAGTAAAAACCAGAGACCTTGCTAAAGTGATGACAGCATGCTTTCGTATTCCTGATCATTGTCACTTATTCTGACTCTCAAAAAAGTCCAGATTTTCCTTTGTAAAAACATTTGTCACTTACCTTTACCAAAGGACAGGGTACAGTGAAGCCAGCAATCTGTATCTTCACTGCTGCAGCTAATGGATCATGACTTGAATGGGTTTTCAGAGAGCTGGGATGCAGTTAATGATACTATGATCCTTTTTCTCTTAAGCAATTGGCATTCTGAGTCTTGAAGCTATATTTGAGTGTGTACAGGCATGCCAAGACTAAGGAGAGAAGTTACACGTCTTTAATTTTTACATGAGTGGTCAGGGAATGGATGGGAGTTGTAAGTTGCATCCAAGAGAGAGCATGTAACTGTTGTACTTACAGTAGCTTGAAACCAATTTATACCAGTTAAAAATGTGTGTCTCAAGTATGACAGCCTTCATATTTGTCACTTTCTCTATCCCTCTTTCTTCCTACATGTAAGTAAAGAAAGCTGATATACTGTTGATATTCCTGATGATGCTTTTCTTTACTAGGTAAACAAAGACCTAAAGTTACCATGGAAATACTCAAATCTCTCAGTTCGTGTGTTTATCAAAGAAGGATCATCATCATCAGATGTCTCTCTCTAGATGCTTGTCATAAGACCCTTAATGTCAAAAGAAAGAAAAAGAAAAATGAGGTGCACTATTTCATTAATGTCGTCTATTGATCAGTGTCTAAATGACCCATTTATCATTTTAGTGATGTTTGAAGTGAAAATAACACTCCCCAAAACCCAAATATGCAGGTATTATTTCAGTGTGCCTTAATTTAAGAACTGTGATGATTTTGAAGAGCTCAGTTTTCTAGAAAGCAGAAAACCAACTCATGACAGAATCTAATCTCTGAGCTTTTTATATTTTTGCACATTTGCTTTTATTAATTTGAAATTTTATTCCTCATTTTCCTCTCTCTGTATATGCAGAAAAGGGGACTAATAATTTGTTGTCTGCTCATTTAAGATGCAGTAGCTCTTTGCACCAGCTGTTCTATTACTGCTGTAGAACCTCCTAATGTCTTAAGCCTTCATAACTGTTTCCAAGGTTTGGATCCCCTTTGATCCACAGAAGCTGCTGGAGCAAATGCATAAGGTTAAACTAGCTCCCACACTTTGCATGTATGAGTGCTGATGAACTAAAGGCCACCGACACTTTCTGTGTTTCTGTAAAGTGGATATACATGTCATCATCCCTTACCTTGGTTCCAGTTTTCAGATTTATTTCTGAAGGGCTTTTGCATGGGCTTTTTGTCTCATATATCAATTTCACAGATTACTGGCACCATGGAAGCAAATAATCTGAGCACTAAATGCGTAAACAAAGCAGATATCTCCAACATTTGTATAATGGCAGATACATTTTTTTTTAAAGCATCAAAATGCACAAGTCCTCAAGAGAAACTATTGAGCCTTGGTGAAAAAAAAAATAAAAACAGGCAAAAAAGCTAAAATAGTTGTGAATTTGCAACATAGGAATGACACCAATCCAAAAATATATGGGGATATTTTGGTTGTGGAGTTTTTAGTGCTATAATTTCAGATGTTTGCTTTGCTTCACACTGCTGTATTTTCATTGGCATTTAATGAATGTCTGAAGCTTCTGAGTTTGTGATGTGATCAGAACCCCAAAACCCTGGTTTTCAAGTGAATACTCAAGTTGCCTAGGTTTGCAGGAATGAACTAAGAGGCTCGAAGCATGAATGGAGGGAGAATTTCAGGAGCAGGTAAATCTGGATGCCTCTTTGTAGTCTGGTTTCCTAAGGAAATAAGGCTTGCGTGATTGTGGTTAATTTTAGTTTCATAGGGATGAGATACGAGAAAAATGTGTCTGCTAAAAGTCTGAGTAGTAGATGAGAGGAGTATACATAGAAGAGATCCCATAATTACATCCTGTAAGTTTTCCAGCAACACAAAGGGTTCTGAGTTCATGCATTATTTGTCATTGGTGTCCATATCGGAGAAATAATTTAAAAATGTCCCAAACCCTGAAAAAAATCAGAGTTTGCAGAACCCAGTTGCAGGAACCCAGTTTTATTAGTTCTGATGTCATGGCACTGTTTGCTTGTTCTTGTTTGTGCATTTCCCTCACTGCAGAGAAAGGTTTCAGTGAGTAGATGGTCAGTCTTAAAGAAAAGTCAAGCCAGTTTCCAACATCTTTATATGGAAGAATTGTAGTTAACTGCATTTAATTCTGGCAAGAGAAGCCATCATGGTATAACTTGCTTCATGTTAATCAGTTAAATAGGGCTGAGGCATGGTGTACTTTATGTTGGCTAATAACAGCAGATCTAATTTCTGTCAGATACATTTCTCATTGTTACCACGCTTCCTTGCAGTCTGTTCTGGGGGTAGCAAGTGGAAGCACAATTGCTAGCCTCGGGTACAGTATTGTCTTTCTTATTCTTAAAATATTGCTATTGATCCATAACTCAGTCTCTAGGGCCAGTGAAGAAGACATGCAATATCTGTAGATTCAGTGTGTATTCTTTGCCAAGGATTTCTATTTTTTATACCCTTCTTAGCCAAAGTGTGTTGTCTCCTCTTTTGCAGTATGGTGATTGGCCTGGATGGGTGCTGGACAGACTGGTGAGGATACAACTTCTTATAATCAAAAGACAAGATCTAAATTCATTGTACAACTCATCTACTTGTTATCACAATTGTCTTTTCCTTAATTAATTGTATTTCAGGGTAGGCACATCATAAACTAATCAGTCTATTGTCACATGCCTGTTAATTTGCAATTAATTATCATGGCTAGAGCTGAGTGAATAATTTCTAAAAGATAACTTACTTGGTGAGTTTTGCCTCTTTTCTATTCCTTAATCCTGTGCAAACATCATGATTTTCTGAAGTTGGCTTGTTATTTCACTGATATTCACTAAGTTATTATTGGTTAGTAAAAACCCAACACACAGTTCATTACAACACTTTAAAGACTGAAATAAGATGCATTTTGACCAGATTCAAATGTTCATGTGGTCAGATGTTACTTATCAAGCCCCTTTTGTAACACTATGTTTCTTGGAGTTGAGTTTTTTGGAAAAATGGTTATAATCACTCATGTGACATTTGCTTCATATCAGGATTCTTTGAACATTTAATTATTGTTTTTTATTGGGACCCTTCTTGCCTGCTAACATTTTTGGTAGAACATCAAAAGGTAAGAAAAATGAAGCAGGATGATGGAAAGATTTCTTTTGAAAGGCTGTAAAGTGTGCAGTTTTGCTGGTGGGCACCATACCCAATTAAATAGTTTGTGGAAGCAGTCGATGCTAATTCAGCTGTGCAATATCCTGATGCAAATATCTGTGTCCAACCAGTATCTTCATTATTTGAGGAGTATTTATAGGCTTGCTTAGTACCACCTCTGTTGTGGCAGTAATGGTGTGTTGCAGACATGTCCTTTTGCTTAGCTGTGCTCTTCCACTGTTGGTTCATCCCTCTTTAATTGATGTTCTGCTTTCTTGGCAGAGTGAAATAGCTGGTAAATCGGGCCCCACTCAGCCTAGGTTTGCATTCTGTGTTTGGCTTGGGCCTGAATCAATGTCTATGTTGCCATTTACCAGCCATCCACACTGTTAAATAAATAGTGTCATTGCCCTTAGTCTGGTCAGTGACACTGAGCTTTCTCTTCTGAGAAGCAAAGATTCAGCCTTCCTGGACTTGAGGTGCGCTCAGAGGCTTTGATGCAATGTCAACACAGAAATTTGCATTAAGAGCAGAAAGCAGCAGCAGTAGCTGAGGGGCGGCACAGCCCACCTCCTTGGTGCCTCTCAACTCTACCTTATGGAAGGGAAGCACACCCGGTGCCTTGCCATGGGCCACAGAGGTTTGGGCTTACCCCTGCTGGCTTTGCATTGGAGCTGAGGAGGAGCAGTCACACACTTGGACTCCAAACCCAGTTGAGAAGTAGGTTAAGAAGTTAGGATTTCATGCTCTCAGCTGCCTCCTCTCAGCAGGGAGGCATGCTGGTTGTGTGCTGATTTGGATACTGATAGCAATCAGTCAGAAGATTGGCCAGGCCAAAGCCCCTGAGCTCAGGCTTCAGGCCAAATATGCAATGTAGCCATGCCCTAAGAGACGGGAGTGAAACTAAGCCTGAATTTCACTGGCAGAACCCACAGAGTGATTTCAGCCTCCTATATGTAATAATTCAGTTTGGACAAAGCTGCTTCCCCATTGCCTGTGTGTGTCCCTACAGTGTGATGTTCCTGGTGAGCCCCCAGCTCACACCCCTGGGCTCTGTTGCCATAGCTCTGTTTTGATGCTGTTTGCCATTCCTAGCAAGATAACTTTCTGAGGTTCCTGTTACTTCACACTCTCCGTGGGTGCCCAGAATTCAGTTCAATTGTTTCCCAACTTTTTTTGGTACGTGTTTACAGCCCCCAAGCTCTCCTGCTGCCTTGTCAGATGACGCTCCACCTCAGCAACTCCCTGGAGGCTCTTCAGTTTCCAGGCTACCTATGGTATTTGGTTTCCCTCCTCATTCCCAGGCTAGCAGAGCTTTTATGGAATTGACTTGTCTTGTAGCAAGACCAAGCCATTTGAATTTTGCTTTTCTTAACTCTAATGAGCTGTTCAGGGGTGAAGACTGGTATGTTAGGGCATGGTGTTTCTTAGAAATGTCTCTAGCAATCATCTGATAGAACCAGACACGGTGATTTATGCATTGCAATATTTTACAGGACAGCATTTACTTTTTAGAATGACATTTGCTGTCTGACAAAATATCTGTGGTTTCCAGCAAGATGGAACTAGTGCAACTGCCCTGGATGGGGCTAGGGGAGCCATGAATGGGCAGCCTCTGCAACCTCCTGAAGGCCATGGTGAAACTAAGTATCAGACCAGTTCTGCATGAGCATTGGGGTAGGTTTTGATAAGCAGGACATGGATCTGGAAGTATTCTGGACAGAAAGACTGCAGGTGAAACCCTCACTCACCTTATTCCACTGCAGGGACAAACTGGAGAGGCAGCAAAACCATTTCATGCTGTGAGCCAAGTCAGAGGGAAGGATTCAGTCTCCCCTTTGGAAGTGGGTGGTGGACTTGGGAACACTGAGGCAGGATTCCACCTTTGCAGAGTAATTTTGTGGTGGTGCTAAGGTGAAATTTTGTTCATGGACTTTTGTCTTTCAAGTCTACATTTCCTCTTGCAATGTATGATACCCTTGAAATATGCCCACAGTATGTCTTTACAGTTTCTATATTTAAAGGAGTTTCTTTTCTATACTTTTTAAAGTTGTCAGTGTTGTGTGGGTCTGGAGTTTTTCTAACATCAACTTCACACTCATGTGTCACAACTTATTTACAGTGGGGTCCAGACTGCTTTTCCCTAGATAATCCATTTGTTTCCTAACAGCATTTTCTTTGCATCGAGCTCCTTCTTTTTACCATATGCTATCCTTGCAGTAACTTCTATGTTGCTATTGATATTTTCACATGAATGGAAGATGCTTTTCTAGAGGCATTTGTCTTATGTTAGCTATAATTTAGCTGGATATTCCTGAAATATGACCCTTCTATATGTTTTGTTCTTACTCTGTATTGGCAGGAACTTGCTTCTTCAATGTTGTGAAATAAAGTGTCCCTTCTCAGAGGCACAGAGAGACATATTTCCTCCTGTATTTACACCTCCAGATGACTGTGCTCTACCTTGTGCCCTCAGTCAATCCCTGTCTTCCTCCAGGGTCTTCCAGCCACTATTGACACCTTAGTGCTTTCCCTCCAAGATTCTCATGATTTTTCACCTGCTTGTATTGGAGAGCAGCAGAGGCAGGTAGGTTTTGAGTGGATTTGATGCTATTTCATACCCTTTCATAGTTACAGCTTTTGTGGGTGCAGTGATAGCTTGTGCGGTTAAATATTGGGTATGTTCTGCTCCACGAATAGCTGGTGATAGTAACATTTCTCATTAGCAGTCTGGAGTAAAGCCATGACAGGCAGCCAGAGGGTCAGGCAGAATTGTCTTTTAGGCCATCGTAAACCATTAGTCTTATTTTGATCTAAAAATAATTTTCAGAAACTTGGGCTTGGGTCTTTCCTTTTTGCATTATGCTACAATAAGCTCTTCAAGTACTTCAATGGAAAGTTGCATTAGACTTGAGCCAAACTACAATCTGGATAGAACACCAATGCAGGTTTACAATTTGTAAATCAAGATAATGGATTCAGAATAGCATGGTGTCTCATTTTGCAAATTTATTCATATTTATAACCCATACCTGTTCTAGTATTATTCATGAGTGTTAGGGGATTATGGGATATTGCTATTTGGTTTCTGGCCTGGAAATGTTTTGGGTTGACTTGAAACATTTAATTTGTCATGAAACTAAGTATTTCATTCCATCTTTTTATTGCTTTACCCTTTTAAAACTTTTTTAAGAAAGGTCATTGAAAAAAAAGAAAGCCCAAGTGGTTTATTTTGTATTCCTTTTTTACAGTTGGAAAAATGTGCTAAATTGAACTTGTATTTTAAAACTATTTTTTGCAGTATACTGTTTGCCAAGATAATCACACTAGTCCCTCTGGATTAATCCTTTACTTACACTGGTATCTATGAAAATGTTATGATTGCATTTGCACATGGCAGATTTGCCATATGCCCTTTGCAATTAAAAAAAGTGATACACTCTCTTAAAAACAAAAGGCTTCAATATGCTACTTAACATCGCATGTATTCAGGGACTATTATTGATACATTTTTAATAACAGTCTTCTTCTGTGGTAGATGACTGTGACACTCGGAAATGTGACTGTGACATGCTGACAAGCTAAAACTAGAGTAACTTTGTGTCACTTTGGGTAAAATTTGCCCCATAAATAATGAATAACTAGAAGTTGTTTACATGTGCTAAGCCCATAGCAGTTGCTATGGCTGTGTCAGCAATCAAAACTTTCCCTTATTATGAAAGTAGCAATAAAAGAAAGTGATTAAATGCAAACAAAAATCTCTGATAGGACTGTAAGGCTGATTAAAATGAACAAAATCTGATGACTAGGGCATATGCTGCAGGTTGGCTTCTGGACTAGATGCAGGTGTCATCTCCAATCCTGCACAGCTGGGAATGCTTGCAATTCCTCCTGGAAGCAGGATGGGCTGTGCAGGAGGTGTGATCGCTGCCTCCAGTGTGCTGTGCTTGGCTTTTGTCACATTCATCTTTACTATTTAGCTTTATGCTAACTTAGGTTTGGGTATCTAATTTCATTTTTTTTAGGATTTCATGTGTATCTGGTAACCCTTGCTGAAGTGATCGCATGCATGTTTTCACATTTATTATATGACACATGCATAAACATACTTTATTATAAACAGAAAATGTTGGAGGACTGTATTAAGAAATCTTTTATTTTAAAAATATGTTGAGTTACCGTCTATATCAAAAGCAAGTGTTGAAGTCTGGTGAGAAAAATACTACCTGATGGAGGCTGTGCAGATTCTTGAAGGCAGAGGGTTAGATCCAGGTTTTCTTTAGTCAACAAGAGTTTTTTGGTTGCCACCAGTTAGGAGATTGTGCCCTGTAGCTTGCTATGTGGATGTGACAAGCTGCGCCTAAGAGCTCACTATATTATAGGCTGTCTGCTGGCCCAAGCAATGTGAATGCCACTGCCTGAGTCAAAGAAACAGGGTTGTGGTATACAGGGTGAATGGGCAGGTAAATGGACACCAGGAAATTCATATTGAGACTTACACATGTGGTGGCATCAGCTTGCTGTTTGTTGCACCTGGCTGATAATGTGCATAGCTTAAACTAGATTGTGCTACTCAGCTTACACAGCCTCATTACTTGAGCCAGGATTTGTTATCGAGCTTTAGCCCCTTGTCTGTCTGTACCTCCCACCCCTACAAACGTGCACACTGAAACTGAGTTGTTTTGGTTTTTGGAAGTGGATGGAAAATGTTTGCTTAGATGATGCCAAGTGCTTCCATCTTTACGTAGATCTAATCACATGCAAACAGATCCAGAGGCACACACTTGCACACACATCTGTTTACATAGTACAAACTGCAGAAAATATTTTTTCTATCAATGAAAGTGTTTACTCACTATCTTTTCACAGATGGGAGATTTAAAAAAGGAATACAAAGTACCTGCAAAAACAGACACTGGCTTAGAGTTGTCTCTTAACTGAAGCTGAAAATATTTCTGTGCTAATGTTCATGTTACCTACAGGATTACCATACAGGGTTATAAAGATGGACATGTGTTCTCCTGTGTTGATCAATGAATGATTAAAAATAATAGCTTCAAAATTGTTTAAATGCTTTTACTAGAGTCTAAAAAGAAATCTTTGTTTCACAAAGAGAAATAGGGGATCTCATGCCATTTACTGAACTTGTGTATCTTAACAAATTGCCTTTTGTTTGTTTGGTTGTTTTTTTTCAAGGATTCACAGCTAAAGCTGTGAACTCCTTGGTCCATGTGGTGAGCATACAGGACCTAAAACAACAGGCTTCCCGTCCAGAGGGAAGTTGCTGCATGTTGGTACATCATTGTTCTTGCGGCATCTCTATCGGGACTACACAATCATCTCCATCGATAGTGTCATGGCGTGAGTGGTGACACAACGTAAGCCACTGTCTCTGTAGACATTTCATTTGTGTTAATATTTTAGCAAGAAAACATCAGATATTTAAAACTGGGAACTATTTTTCACGAGAGATTTCCAATAGCGCTTGAGCATTTCTTCATACAGGTATAAATGTATCGTTGATATTTTAAAATGGGGGTCCCACGACAGAAGATTTAGCGGGTTCTTTCCAGGGATGAACTTCCTCACAGGCAGGGAATTCAATACTGCTTCTTGCAAAGGGGTAGAAGAATGGTAAGCTGGAGCTTCTGGGGTCTCCTTCGTCATAGTCTTAAATAAAATCAGAGGGAGATTTGTGGTGAGTGGTTCACAGGGCCCTATTACCCTGGATGCCAGCAAGCAGGGTACCCTGGGTGCTAGTGACAGGGCATAGGAGCAGCCTCTTGTGCCTCCCCGGGTCAGAAATGGGGCTGCCTCCATCTGTTCCTGAGACACAGGTGGTGTAAGCCAGCTACAAAAGCTGAAGAGGAGAGCAGACAACTAAAGGCAGAGAACTAAAGACCTAGCAGTTACTTCTGGTCTATGTGAGCTTTTCTTTTTCAAAAGGCCTTTTCTAGGACACGTTTTTTTATGTATCTCTTTTCTACAAGATGGAAAGTTATGCTTGTTTTTCATTACATTTTAAAATAGCTCTAATTTATTTGGAATCTTACAGATGTGCAATTAAGTTGCCACTGGTACAGCATCACTTTGCTTTTGAAAAGGTGTTATATGTAAATAGATTGTACCACGGCTGCAGCCAGAAAGGCTTCCTTGCATTTTTTATACCATAATGAGTAGTCAGAATTATATTCATTCTGGTAGTATTATATTGTAGTTCATATAGATGTTCATATTCACATGTGAGTGTATATATGTATATTCATAAGTATATACAAACGCATACTTGTAAACGCAAACATGTATGTGGATATTGATTTCTCAGTGTCGCTCTTGGGGATGTGAAGAAGTAGATCTAGAAAGGAAACATGCACAGTTGAGTTTCAGGTGTGAAAAGAGGAAGGTTTTATGAATTCCAAACTAAGAACTGACTTGTACAAAAAATTACAGATTTTCATACAGACTGGCAGACATGGGGATCAAGATGTTCTCAGTGCTTTTATCTTTTCACCAAACCTTATCATTATTTTGCATCAAATGCACAGGGATAGCTTTTTTGAAAAGCAGTTCCAATTATAGTTTTCCACTTTTCCTGGTTTAATCTGTATGATGGATTTGTACATGTTTCTGAACTGGATCAAGCCTTTTGAGGTCTAACAAGCTAAATATCAAGGAGCAACAAGAGATGCATAAACCATGCTCTGCAGTATGTGATAGTGTTCCTTGTTTGTGCAAGAGGGTTATGTATCAAATAACAGGATTAGAAAGATCTAGTATATCATCAGTTGTTCAGGATCATAGACTAAATTGATTCTGAGACATTTATCATGAAACTCAGGGAGAATAAGACTGAACCTGATGAAAAGCTTGATGAGCAACATTTTGAAATCAGCACAGCTAATTTGAAAGGTATGAGTCTAACCAAGTAATCTGATTTTCAGGAGTAAGCAGCAGGGTCCATGCACAGTAAATGTAATAGGATCTCCAGGTAAATTGTTACTTAACAGATCTTTTATTTTGGTGACTAAACATAAGTGCAGGTGTTTAACAGCAGCATCCCTGAAGTTTGAAAGTGATGATGTGCAGTGGATATCAGTTTGGGATTTACGTGTCTTTGCTGTCTGATGACACTGAGGGGATTATGGGTAAGATGTTTTATAATCCTGAGATCATCAAGATCTCTTAGTAGATACTAATTCTCTCTGAGATTTTAATGCCTCTAATATTCTTTAGATCTTTTCCATTTTGCTTGCCTAGAACTGCTTCAGCCCAGCTCAGGAATCCTGTGTTTCTTTCCTCCACTGGGATCCATTTTCATTGTATGGGCTGTTTTAGTGCATGTGCCTCTGCCCATCTTCACTTAAAACCTTCTGGCCTAAGCACTCTGATGTGAGGTAGCAAATGTGAATTTCTCCCTCCTTGGCTGAATTCAAGTCAACAGTAGAAAGAAGGTTCTGAATAAAGGAGTCATGGCTTCTTCCAGTGGCAGAAAATTGTGTTTAAATAGGCCACTATATCCTTACAAGTTATCTGAAAGGACTGATGTGAGCACCCAAGGGCAAATCTTTAATCTTTGGATCATGGTAAAAGGGAAATGCTCCCTTTATAGTCTAGAGTCGGGTGCATTAGCTTTTGTAAGGAGCAGGAGTATCCTAAACAGTGCATGGGATTTCTTTTGTTATCTTACATTGTGGCACCTCACTTTCTACATGCACAATTTAAGGGTTGTAGGTGCTTCATGTAGCAATCTGGATGGAACTCTGGACTAGGGCCTGAAAGTCAATAGATGATAACTAACACGGAGGCATTCATTTCTGTTATCTGTTCTAGCCCTTCAGATGCACCTTGACACATCATTATAGCTGCATTGCAGTCTAACAGACTGATGTATCTGATGTTACATTTTAGGGATTTTATTAATGCTCAGATATTTGCACCCCTAGAACATAATTCTGTGGAGGTAAAATGGTAGCTACGACTCTGTAGTCTAGTTGACATGCCCTTACAATACTGACTCTGAAGCTGTAATTGATAACCTAACCTTCTTATCCTTTTTTTTGAGAGAGATTTTTTTAGAGAGGCTCTTTGGAATCATAAATCTCTACAAACGTGTAGGATAGGGCGGTAGGTGCTGATTTGGATAATCTAATTGAGAAAAAAAGGAAAAGTCTAAGCAGACACGGTAAACATATCAAGTGTTAATCTGGCATGGGAGTTCTGGCACATGCCTTGTGCTATAGTCACTTGGTGCCTGGCTTCAGATAGGTAGCTGAGCCCGTGTCAGAGAACCTAGCAACTGATAAAGAAAAGGCTAATGTGAGGAACAGTTGCATCTGAGATACAGATTTGTGAGGCAAGCATTCATACTGAGTTTACTTGGAATCAAATGCTTTTGCAGCAGGTTAATTGACTCATGCACCCCAAATATCCATTCAGCTACAGCAGCCTCCACATGGTTCAGAGAGCCCAGAAACAAAAGTAAGTGATACGCAGTTTATCCTGCTTTGTAAACCTAATTAGCTGAGGCTGTCTGAAGTGCATTTGCCAAGAGAAGCAGAGGAAAAAAAGTTTGTCAGGCTTGGGCTTTCTAAGTCTGTTTCTAGAAGCGTGACCATTAGGAAATAACGGGAATGGCAACTTAATCTCACTGTGTAGTTTTTTCAAGTTTATTTGGAATTTGAAGATCATTTTTCCTTACAATTATCAATCCTAGTCCTGACAGCGATGCCAGTTAAAACACATTATATAATCTTGAGGACAAGAATACCTTTTAGTCTACCAAATTTTTATGTATGAAAATGGACCTCACAAAATAGAGGGCCATGTGGTCTCTAAGCCAAAGCTCTTCATTCTTCTTTACATTCTGTTCTTAGTTGCTGCATTTCCTTATTAAACTGCTGTGACCTCTAGCTACAAAACTAGGGAAGAAAGAAGACCTAGATGAAATTAGCCAAATCATTAAATAACAGAAGTCAGAATTGTTAAGGGGAAACTCCTTTTTACTAGATTTACTCAGGTATTGTACCTCTAAGTGACCTCAGGCACTGGAAGTACTCAACCGAAATCCAGCCACAAGCTTAAGGACTTGGATTTGTAATATCTCTGTTGTGAGTAAAACTTGAGTCCATCACTTCTAGAAGACAGATTTTGGTCACATCTACAAAGAAAAGTTTGTTCATATGCTGACCACTTGTAATGTAAAATTTTAAGTGTAGTCCAGCAGAACATGAAGGCAATCCTGTGCAGAATCCCTAACTCAGTCTGTTACACAGTATCCCTAGAAAAACAAATTGCTGGTCCTTTTTGGGGATGTTTTCAGCATGTGATGCTGAAAAACAAAAATCTCGCCATAGTTAAAGATGTTGTAAAACTCCCCTGAAAAAAACCATCACATCTCTTCCTTCTGAACACAAAATCAAGACAACCGAGTTAACTAATGCAATTCCAAACATTTAATTTAGGTAGTCAGACATATTTTTAAAACTACTAGGTTTTACTTGTTCAAAGCTCATCTGTTTCAGAAATGGTCTCCGTGGAGTCACATCCATCTGTAGGTCATGCAAATAAGACCAGCAGATGCAAAACTTTTGTGAGACATGATTAATTTAAAACATTTTATGATGTATGAACTCTATCTTAACAAGATTTTTTTTTTTAGTTTTCAGAACTTTCTCAAGTTCATATTGACATGAATAATCTATAGGCTTGTTGGTGTGGCCACCAGGAAATGCCTTTGTGGTGCTAATGGAAGGTGAAGTATGCTTAATAGAAATTTCAGCCTACAAAGATGTGGTTTCTTGGCTGAAGAAGGACTGCTATTACAAAAACCATGACTTTGCACTCCAGTGTTTTTATCAGATCCTGATTGCAGTCACTGCATATGTCACTTCAACTTGAAGAGATGAGGTTTGGAGAGTAATGTTAATGTGATTCAGAGAAAATTAATCAACATTAGTCAGCACTTGTCTCTTATGTACTTGGGGTCATGGCCTATTCTAAACCAACTTATTTTCTTCCTGTTCAGTGATGCAGGAAGGAAGATTTAAAACCAGCAGTAGGATAGTAATAGTGTGAGAGGAAGAAAAAGGTCACTGGGAACAATATGGAAGCTGATTAATAGGATCATCCTCACAGGTGGATTAGAATTCTGCAAATGACTTTTCTATTTCTCATTCTTTCCCTATTGCAAAATACTTTTATTCTGGAACAATGCATCTGAACAGGCGCACCTGAAAAAATGAGTCTTAAAGGCTATGAATTTTTTTTCCATTGAATTTCCTTTGTATTTTTCTTTGAGCATTAGTGTGCACTAAGCCTAAGAGAGAGATTTTGAAGAAGAAACCACAAAAAAGCCCCAACAAAAAACTCCAAAACCTCATGGCCAGCAATGTGTGGGGATCCAATGCAACAAAAGCTATTCCTGATGTTCACAGGAAATGAAAAAAAAGTCTCATTATTAAGCAACAGCATTTCCTAAATCGTGCTGTTCATGGTACACTTGATCTCAATTAACTAAGAACTCTAAATTTTTGTCACAGTATATGTGGGGGATAATTTAATAATAAGTCTTAAATGGATATAAGCCTTGAACTTGTGATGCAGTGCTGCTGCAAATAAGGTCTTCAGAAGGTTCTGAAGGTGGGATTTCTCTTTGCTACCTTTAACCATCTAAAAACTGGTGATCTGGGTTCCTCCTACACCAAGTTGAAACAGAAAAGCACCTACAAGGAGGTGTTTCTGCACTAAAGTTGCCTTCTTGAGGTGCCGGTCCACTGGCTTCAGAGGTAAAGCTCAGATGCAAACGTACTGCACAGGGTGAACAGTGGGAAAGTGTTCAGCTACCTGCTCTGATACCTGCTCTCTCCTGTCAGCGCAGAGCCAAAGGTGTTTTCTTATGCTTTCTTGTGAAACTGCAACCTTGCCAGCACTTCCTACCAGTTTGCTCTGTACTGTTCAGCTATAGCCTTTGATTTGAAGTCCTTCGAGTCCTGGGAGAATGTGTTGTGAATGTGACTTAACCTGTGAACTGGAGGATTAAAAGCATAGAGTACCTCTTTGCTATTTTATTACTCTATTGCTGATTCCTCAAAGGAAGTGAAGTGTACACCAGTGAAGAATACCATTAATTTCTTACAGATTTTCTGTTTGTGACTTATCTGTAAGGCTGCAATTAGTTTGTCCCTTATTTAACAGATGTGTTCTATGGACTTTTTGCACTGTGTCAGTTGCTTATGAGCTATTTTCTTGCATTGTTTTTAGTTAGATGGCTTTTCATGCCATGTTTGATTAGTCACCTTTGTTGTGTCCTCCTTTTTTCTGTTCCTTGACTGCTACCTCCCAAAGAGACCAAGGACTTGCAAGATTTCCATAGGCAGATACGCAGTTTCCATGGCAGGTCCATAGTTATATGCGAGCACAGATTTATATGTTCAAATAGAGTTTTCAAGACTTCTGTTTATTTTTTTGTGGGCAAGTTGTACTCTTAAGTGCAACGTGAACATAAGAGCCAATACCACTTAGGCTACATTATTGTTTTGTCTAAATATTCAGTAATTGCCAGGGTATAAAACAAGTTCGGTCACATATATCCTATAGTTTTTTCAGTAATTCTGTATGATGAAGTGCAAATATAAAGTTCCATTAAAATGCAGATCATCTTTGGGGAACAGGCATGCCTGAAAACAAAAAATGTCTCTCTCATGTTATGTCATGACACACTTCCGTCTACCACTGTTCCCATTTTCCTAACACACCTGCCTGAGACTGGAGTGAGATCTGTGACAGTCCATG